>JAJSRW010002155.1:0-56388 GCA_022414725.1 Microglena sp. YARC | reverse complement strand
AGTCCCTGCTATAACCCTAGGCAAGCCCATCAAGTATGCTTAACCCACCACAACACTATAGCAGTGCTTTACCCCAGCATACACTAAGTGCCTCTACCCCACCCATACATACGTCAGTCTAGATACTCCACCAACCAGGGCATACACTAAGCTTACCTCCAAAATGTGTAACACCCATGAGCATAAGTCATACAAGCTGGCTCTATAACACTACCAAATAACACAGGCCCCCATCACCACTATAACGCTGCCTAGAACCCATACAAAAGTGCTTATACCAGCCACCCCAGCCCCAACCAATACGCATTTCTATATCTTAACCCTCATACATAAGTTGCTTCTACCCAGATACCAAGTCACCCCCGCAGCCTCTCTAGACCCCCTGCCCCACGCATCCCCATCATCATCACAGTCCTCACAATGACTATGCGTACACCCATACATAAGTCTAAGTGCTTATAGCACATACATCACAGCTTCATAATAAGTGTTATACCCATACATAAGTGATTATACCCAGAACATAAGTGCTTATAACAGCGCCCCCTATACATCCAGCATCGGCTTTGCCATCAAACCCCCACCCAATCACCCCTCTAATACCCAGTAACCGTGCTCTTATACCCCACCCATGATCCACTGATAAGTGCTTATAAACCCCAGTACATAAGTGCTTTACCCCCCTCACACATAAGTGCCTTCACTCCCTTGCGCCCCCATCCAGTATTGCTCCCTATAACCCACATGACCCATACATAAGTCTATATACCATACATAAGTATAAGTGCGTACACCCATAATAAGTCAATAAGTGCTTATACCCCGCACTATAACCTAAGTGCTTCATCAAACCCATACATAAGTCGCTTATACCCCATTACATAACTCTGCTCTGATACCCCTACTCAGCCACACAAGTCATAAGCCTTGATTATACCCGCCTTACATCACAAGTGCTTATAACCCATACATAATGGGCTTATACCCCATACATACCACGAGCTTACTACCCCCCACATAACATAATGCTGATTACATTACCATCCACCCTACACCCAAAGCCCCCCCCACCCCCAGCAAGCTGCTTCTATAGCCCCAGCGACCTCAACATAAGCTCAATCAAGTGCGTATACCACCCTGCACACAATAAGTCATACCGACCACATGTGGCTTCATACAGTACCCTAAACATACCATAGTGCGTCATACACATACATAGTGCTTATCATAATCACAGTGACGTTATACCCCCCCACCCACTAACATTAAGCTCGCTCTATACACCAGCGCCATACATAACCGTGCTCTATACCACCACCCAACCTAAGTGCTTATACTGACCCCATCCAGCCAATAATACCTTACTACCACCATACATATAGATAGCCTCTATGCCCTTACATACAATAAGTGCTATACCATACATTAACGGTCATAACAGGCTTAATACCCCCCATACATACCAGTGCCCTCTCTACTCCCGTGGCCCATACAGCTAACGTGCTTATAACACCACATTCCATCCCTAAACAAATACCACACATACCTACTAAGTGCTTATATACCCCGCGCCATCCCACCACCTACGCTGTCATACCCCCACCTCACACCTATCCTCGTCTTACTCTTGCCCACACCCACCCCCACCTCAATAACCACTTATACAGTCTAGTGCGTACACCATCACATAAAAGTCCTCAAGTGCTTATACCCACTCAGATACATAAGTGCTTATACCCCTCTCATGACATAAGTGCGTATACGCACCACTCCACATAAGATGCTTATACCGCATCCAAAAGCAGTCGCTTCGCTCACCCAACCATACCCTACCCAGGCCCCAATTTTTAAAAACAAAAATAAGTGCTTATATCCTACATCGAAAGCTTATACCCATACCTACCCCCTCCATCCATACTGTGCTTATACCCAACCCATATACCTCAAAGGTGCTTCACTACCCTCCATAACCATAAAAGGCCATTAATAAGTGCGGATACACCAGCCCCCCCCCCCCCCCCCCCCGCATGCCCACATCACTAGTCGTCCAAAAGTGGCTTACTACCCACCATATAGTAGCCAATTTGTACTATATATATATCCAGGCATAATTACGTTCTCTCCACAGCCCCACCCCAAACATAAGTGCCTTATCACCCCACCAAACATACAAGTGGCTTATCCCCTGCCAGCATACATAATTGCTTATACCCCCATCCCATACAACCAGTGCATTATACGCCCTCAATACATACCAGTCATAACATGCTAAGCACCCATACCATCCAGTCCATCACAATGCTCGCCTCTATACTACTAAACCCCTGACACTCAGACCAGCTGCTTATCCCCATCATACACTAACCAAAGTGCTTATACGGCCCCCCAAACTTCCAAAGTGCCTTACTCAACCCCATCATTGCTTCTACCATACATAAGTGCTTATACCATGACCCCTATACATAAGGTGATTTATACCCCATACTAACGCTGCTTATAACGGAACATCGGAAGTGCTTCATACCCATACATAAGGTGCTTATACCCATACATATGTCGCCTTCATACCCATACATTAAGTGCTTATCCATGACATGAGTATAAGTGCGTACACCCCATACATTAAGTCACTCAACAGTGCTCTGAATACCTGCCCAGTCGCCCCCACGCATCCGTACACATAAATAAGCTGCTCCTCATACCATACATAAGTGCTTATACCCCCCCACCCATACATAAGTGCTTATACTAACATAAGTTCCATAGTGCTTATACCTTCATAATGGCTTATACTGCCCCACGATATCGACTCAGTGACGCCTCTAAATCACTCCCATCCACATACAGGTGGCTTACTCCACTTATAATAAAATTATGATAGACCTTATCTAACCCCCATAATAAGTGCTTATACGCCTCCAATAAGTCTTAAGATGCGCTCACACACAACACAGGTAAGTCATAAGCGCTTATACCACCATCATAGCATAAGTGCGTATACAACAATCATCAGAGTGCTTATCTCTACCCCACCACTAGACCATAAGTGCCTACTATCACAATACCATACAAGTGCTTATCGCCATACATAAGTTGCTTTATACGCCATACTAAGTGCTTTACCCATACATAAGTGCTTTAACCCATACATAAGTGCTTATGCCCATACATACGTGCCTTATATCCACATAACCCAATAACATAGCTCCTTGGGGCCCACGCATAGATTATACCCATACATAAGTGCTTATACCTCATACTACGAGTCCGCCACTCCATAACTACACATCTATGTGGCTTATAACTGCCACAGGCCCCCCACCCATACATAAGTGCTTATACCGAAAGCCAATATACTGGATTCAGGTGCTTATACCCATACATACGCTCATAAACGCTCGCGTAACCATACAATTAAGCTCCATAACGCTCGGACACTTTGAGCTCAAATGGTCACGCATAACATAAGTGCTTATAGCTTGTACGACAGCTAAATACCATAACACTAAGAGCCTGCGTGACTCAGCAGCATCCATAACACCCATACGCTGCGTATCAAGCCCCTACATAAGCTGAGCTCTCTACCCCGACCCACCCATAACCCTGCCCAATACATAAGTCGCTTATCAACAAACTCCACTACATTAACACGCTTATACCCCATAACATCTGTGCCTTACACCGACCATCACCACTACAGCGTGAACGTCTACTACCCAGCATACATAGTCATAAGTGCGTACAACCAACCCCTCCATACATAAGCTTCATCCAAAATGCTGTCATCCCCACTAACCCATAAGCATTGCTTATAGGCCTCTATACCATAGAAGTCGCATTATAACCAACACTGACCATAAGTGCTATTATCCGAGCCATACATAAGTGGCTTATACAGGTACACAACATCAAGTGCTATATTGAGCTTCATCAATCCTCCCATAGTAACAGTGCTTATACCCATACATAAAGATTGATAGTTAGCGATATGCGCCTCTATTTCTTACGCTCTCAATAGTGTCTTCCACCCCCATTCTTCAGCACTTATGAGGGTTGCGAATCCATATAAGTGCTTTCGAATACCGCACAATACATTAAGCTCGGCTTCATAACTGCCATGATGTAGACAAGGTGCTTTATACGCGAATCTCTCATAGATATAGTCAGTATGTTTGTTGACGTACCGCCTGATGACATACGTCATTTGGCTGCTTTCATGAGACTTGGCTTGGGGGTTTCAGGGCTCAGTGCTTGGAGGTGTCTTATATACTGCGCACTCTTACATATTAAGCTTGATTCACACTATACAGTACATAAGTTGCTTGTGAGGTACTCTCAATGCGACTTTAATTGAAGATACTTATACCCAATACATACGTGCTTATAATTAACCCACATGATCAATTTAATGTGTCAATCATATTCCATGGTACATACAGTCCTTATACCCCCATAACTATTTCATGTTGTTGAAGTAGCGCGCTACATATCTTGAGTATATTCAATACATACGAGTGGGATAGTAGCTGCGCAAATAGTTATAAAGTTGCGTACCACCCCTACGGGTTAGCTTGTAGTTGAGGCCCACTCAAATGATGGCAAGTGCCTCTATACCCATACATTAAGTGCTTATACGCATCACATACGTTGACTGGTACCTAGCAATGTACGGAGGAGTCATAACAGAGTGCTTTAGAGGCCTACATACAAAAAGTGACTTATCCTACATAAGTGCTTATATGCACCATCCACGGGTTGCTGCATGATTAGGGGGGGGCCACGTGGCACATTACATATGTGCCTTATCCTCGTACGAGTGCTTATATCCATCACGGGTTAGCAGGGGGACGTTGGCAACATAAGTCCATAAAGTGCGGTACATGCCAAGCTCACGGTCGAAGTTGTCTTAGGTGACAACCATCTAAGTTGCTTATAACTAAACACATACATAGTGCTCTGATACATCAGGTTGCGCGGTATAACCATTGACAATAACGTTGGTTATACCCATACATAAGTGCTTATACCCATACATAAGTGCTTATACCAGATACTATGCTTATACCCATACATAAATGCTTATGCCGCATACATAAGTGCTTATAAAGCCCATACATGAGTCATAAGTGCTTATACCCATGACATTAAGTGCTTATGTACGCACAGTTGACGATGCAGTGGACTGTATAATGGCAACACATACATAAGTTGCCCTTATGTACGCCATGGGGTAATGGTCGACGTTATAGGGCCCTATATATGTGCTTTATAAAACGCCTGGGCCATATAAATCATAAGTGCGTACACCCATACATAAGTCAATTAAGTGCTATACAATACCTCATCCCACATAAGTGCTTGTAACGCCACTCCGCGCGCAAATGCTAGTCAAAGTGCGTATACCCATACATAAGTGCGTATGACCCTACATAAGTGCTTGTATACGCCATACATAACGTTGCTTATATGCCTACGAGCTTATACTACACACACTACGAGTGTGGGCCTTATACCCGCGCTTCATGCCACAAATAAGAGCTATGAAAAAAATCCCATCAGAGATAACATAAGTCGAATAAAGAGGAAAGGGTACAAAATATAAAGTCATGGAAAAATGAAATACCAGCAATATGCATACATAAGTGCCTATAAGACCTTTCGGCGTCATGATACAAAGAGATGCTCGTGTCGACAATAACGCGCCGGGCATTCCTCCTATAAGGATAGCATTCATCACCCTACATATTCAATCCGGAGGGGGAGTCTATGGGTGCTTATACCGCCATACATAAGTCATAAGTGCGTACACCCATCACATAAGTCATAAGTGCTTATAACCCATAACATAAGTGCGTTATACCCATACATAAGTTGGTATACCCAGACATAGTGCTTATAATACCCATACATAAAGTGCTTATAGCGCCAGTACATAAGGTCCATAAGTGTCGTACACCCATACATAAGTCATAAGTGCTTATACACCATCACATAAGTCATAAGTGCTTATATCCATACAGTAGAGTGTTATATCATATAGTGTTATACCGCATATCAATATGTGGCTATACCCATACATAAGTCTTATACCCATACAAAGTCATAAGTGCGTACACCCATAATGACGTCATAATGCTTTACCCTACATAATTGCTTATAACCGCGCCCAATAGTCGAATAAAGTGTTATAAACCTCATAATAAAGTGCTTATACCCCATATATAAGTACTTAACCCATCATAACGTGTTAACCATCAAAAGTGCTTATGCCCATCGACAGTAAGTGCTTATCCCATACATAAGATCAGGAAGAGTGTTTATACCCCTTACATGTCGCTGTATACGCCATTACATAAGTGCTTATACCCATACATAGTGCTTATACCATGAGCATAAGTGCTCATAGCAACCGCAATATATTTGTGCTTATACCCATACTAAGTCATAAAGTGCGTACACCATACTAAGTCAATAAGTGCTTTACCCATACCATAAGTTGCTTATACCCATACTAAGTGCTTATACCCATATATAAGTGCTTATAAACCTACATAAGTGCTTATACCGCATACTAGTGCTTATAACCCATAACTATGTCATAGTGCGTACAAGCCATACATAAGTCATAAGTGCTTAATACCCATACATAAGTGCTTATACCCCATACATAAGTGCTTATACCCATACATAAGTGCTTAATACCCATACATAAGTGCTTATAAATCCCATACATATGTTGCTTATACCCATACATAAGTGCTTATACATAACATTAAGTCATAAGTTGCGTACACCCATACTTAAGTCATAAGTGCTTATACCCATACATAAGTGCTATACCCATACATAAGCTGCTTATACCCATACATAGTGCTTATGCCCATACATAAGTGCTTATACCCATACATAAGTGCTTATCCCATACATAAGTGCTTATACCCATATACATGTGCTATACCCCATACATAAGTCATATAGTGGCGTACCACCCATACATAAGTCATAAGTGCTTATACCATACATAAGTGCTTATACCATTACATAAGTGCTTATAACCATACATAAGTGCATAAAGTGCGTACACGCATACATAGTTCATAATTTGCTTATACCCATCATAGGTGATAAGTGCTTATACCCATACATAAGTGCTTTATACCCATACATAAGTGCTTATTACCATACATAAGTGCTTATACCCATACTAAGTGCTTATACCCTATATATGTGGCTTCTACCCATACATAAGTGCTTATACCATACAAAAGTCCTTAATGCGTACACCCATACAATAAGTCATATGCTTATACCCATACATTAGTGCTTATACCCATACATAAGTGCTTATACCATACATAGTGCTTATACCATACATAAGTACCTTAAATACGCATTACATAAGTGCTTATACCCATAAAAAGTGCTTATTCCCATACATAAGTGCTTTATACCTCATACATAAGTCAATACGTGGCTTATACCCCTACATAAGTGGCTTATACCCATACATAAGTTGCTTATACCCATACATAAGTGCTTTATACCTATAATGTGCTTATACCTCATCCATAAGTCATAAGTGCGTACACCATACATAAGTCATAAGTCTTATACCCATGACTAAGTGCTTATACCCATACATAAGTGGCTTATACCCCATATATAGTGCTTATACCCATAATAGTGCTTAATACCATGACATAAGTGCTATACCCATAATAAATCATAAGTGCGTACACCCCATACATAAGTCTAAAGTGCTTATACCCATACATAAGTCATAGTTGCTTATACATACATAAGTGCTTATACGCTCATATATAAGTGCTTTATACCGCATACATAAGTGCTTATACCCATACATAAGATGTTATACCCATACATAAGTGCTTATACCCTACATAAGTGCTATATACCCAGCATACATAAGGGATAAGTTTCGTTTTACACCCTCATAAGTCATCAAGTGCTTATACCCATAATAAGTCATAAGTGCTGTATAACCATACATAAGTGCTTATACCATACATAAGTGCTTATAACCCATACATAAGTGCTTATACCATAATATGCTGTTAAACCCATACATAAGTCTTTATACCCAACATAAGTCATAAGTGCGTACACCCATACATAAGTCATAAGTGGCTTATACCCTACATAGGTCATACAGTGTTATACCCTACATAAGTGCTTATACCCAACATAAGTGCTTATACCCATACATAAGTGGCTTATACCCATACATTAAGTGCTTATACCATATATATGTGCTTCTAATATAGATGCTTATACCATACAAAAGTCATACGTGCGTACACCCATACATAAGTGCAATAAATGCTTATAAGCATACATTAGTGCTTATACCCATACATAAGTGTTATACCCATACATAAGTGGCTTATACCCCATACATAAGGTACTTATACCATACATTTAGTGCTTATACCCATACTAATTGAAAAGTGCTTATTCCCCTACATAAGTGCTTTTATACCATACATAAGTCATACGTGCTTATACCATCATAGGTGCTTTATACCCATACATAAGTGCTTATACCATACATAAGTGCTTATCCCATATTATGGTGCTTATAACCCATACATAAGTCATAAGTGCGTACACCCATCACTAAGTTCATAAGTGCTTATACCCATACATAAGTGCTTATAAACCCATATAAGTGCTTATACCCATATATAAAGGTTGTTATACGCCATCCTAAGTGCTTATACCCATAATAGTGCTTAATACCTATAAACATAAATGCATAGTGCGTACACCCATCGTTATATTACATAAGCAATACATCAATAAAGTATAAGTTCGTACACACCTTATGTGCATAAGTGCTTATGTACCACTACAATAAGTCATAAGTGTTATAATAAGTGTTAATACCCTTAAGTGCTTATACCATACATAAATGCTCTATCCAGTACATATAACCCTGTTAATACCCATACATAAGTGCTTATACCCATAATCAGTCATAAGTGCGGAAACTATATACCATACACTTAAGATGCTTATACCCCATACATAAGGTCATAAGTTTCGTACACCCATTACAATAAGCTCTAAGTGCTTTATAACCCGGATACATTAAAGTGGAACATAAGTGCTTATACCCATACATAAGTGCTTATACCAATACATAGTGGCTTTCCATTACATCAGTGCTTATACCCATACATATATGTGCTTCTACCCATACATAAGTGCTTATACCCATCAAAACATAGTCATAAGTGCGAAACGTAATCTTCCCATACATACGTCAAAGTGCTTATACATACATTGCTAGTGCTTAACGCCCATAAGTCTATACCGCATAACCATACGTGCTTATACCCGCATACATAAGTGCTTATACCCTCATAAGTGTTATAGTGCTTATGGTACAAAGAGATGCATAAGTGCTTTCATTCCCGACATATCAATAGTCATCTGCTTTATACTCATACATTTGTGCTGTATAGTGTCCCATACATAGCTCTGCGACTTATACTTACCCATAACATAAGCAGCTTATACAGACTAAGTGCCTTATACATGCATATATATGCTTATACCATACTAAGTCATCATTCAGTGGCGTGTGCTCGTATGAGTGCGGGTGATCATTGTTTGAAAGACATAGAGTCATAAAATAAGGAGCTTTTATTACAATATATCTGGATAGCTGACATAAAAAGGTTGGGTGGGAGGGGGTTAGATGTGGACACGGCGAACTGACAAGTGTGAGTGGGTAATGTACAGCGTCTCTTATCCATACATGAAAATCACACCGCTACAAAGATGTGGCTTGTTGAATCAGAAGCATGCGCAGAAAATAGGTATAAGTGTCGTGTGTGCGTGGAGTACTAAGTTTTCAGATATGTGGGTATCAAGAAGAGAGTTGATAGTTTTAAAGCGGGTCATATATTGCCTAACATACATAAGTGCTTAGTAGGGGTGGGTGGCTGCGAAAAAATTGAAAGTGCATAAGTGTGTACTCCATACAATAAGTGCAAAAAACAGATTACGAAATAAAAGTGCTTTATTGGGTAGATAAGTGCATTACTCGCGAGTAGCCATAGTGTAGGGTGGCGTGGCGACGGCCACTGCACACTTATTTATATACGTATATTCATAAGTGGCTTATACGCTACATTAGTCATAAGTCGTACATAATACGCATACATAACTTCATGCCAAAACGCGATCAATGGGTACACACATAAGTTAAGGACTTTAACGTGGCACTATTATACAATTATGTTATGTATACTTCTGGATCCGCGATAAACATTATGTTTTAGGAGGTAGCTACACACTGCCCATGACTTGCTCTATACATGTATATGCTGTTTGTCAACTTAATCCGCCATCCACCTATTATGCTTTAATACTTCTAAACTTTAAGTCACTTTATCGTCGATATATAGTGAGTTGCTATATAACGAGCTATTATAAGTGCTCTCACGACATAGAAGGATGCTTTTTAACATGCCTTCCTTTTGTATACATAAGTGCTTATGCCATACTATAGTGGCCCTTACATAAGTGCTCTACTATAAGATACATTCTTATACCCATAGGCATTAATGAAGTATAGTGTATGATGAATATAATTAGCCCATTTTGGCAAAAATGGATGAGTGTGCTTGATTATCCATACATAAGTGCTTAACGCCGATCCGGGACATATAACTTATAACCACATACACTAAGAAGTATGTGCTTATTTCATATAGTGAATTTTACGCAATACTGTTTATAGTCGGGTTCTAACTTATATTTTTATCTTTATAGTGACTTAGTATTATACTTTACTCACTTTTTTCTCTTAATAACTAATACATCAGTCTTTTTTTTGACATATCATGCGGTTGCTATTTAGGTTATTCACATCTTATACCAATAATCAAATTATATTACATTACATATGTGTTTAATAACATAACGAATCGATTTTTTCTAACTGAGTTTTTGAATGTGCTTATAACATACACTAAGTCGTTAATACGATTATAATTTTTATGTTGTATTTATTCATTCTAATCAGCCATCTTATTTTTAATAAGATTTATTTTCTATACGTATATAATTTATAATATAATTAATATATCATATGGTTAACCCATGAATTTCTTATAGCTTTCATTTTCATTTTTTCTTTTCTTACTTCTAATCAAGTCTATCATGAGAGCCTATATTCCTATTGAGGCAATCGTTAGAGATAGGATATAATTTTTTGAAATATTAATACATTGATTAGGCGTGGTATAGACGTCATGGTTTCGGACTTATATATACTTATATACATTTTTTCTAAGTGCTTATACATTTCATTCATAATTTTGGTGTCCTTATTACCCATACATAAGATTTTTTTAGTTCATTATAATTTGTTGTTGATCGACATATAGAGGGGTAGATACCCATACTCATAAATAAGTGGTGTATTATTTACCCGATTATATAGCCACTCATACATCTTGTTATAAGTGCCACCCAATATATTATGCGTATAAGTTATACCATACATACATAAGTATGTGCTCATACATAAGTGCTTATACCCCATACCCATAAGTGCTTTAGCCCATACATAAGTGCTTATCCCATACATAAGTCATAAGTGCTTATACAACCATACATGCATAAGTGTTTCGAGTCTAAGCCAATACTAATACTGGTCTTGGAAGTGATATAAGTGTCTTATACCCATACATAACGTCATCAGTGTTGTCACCCATAAAGTCATAAGTGAGAGCGTACGGCCCATAAGTGTGCTTATCATATACGGAGTGCGCTTATACCCATAGCACATCACAAATGCTTATACCCCATAAGTCATAAGCATGTATATCCCCATGTACATAAGTGCTTATACCCATCGGCCCATAAGTCATAAGTGCTTATACCCATACATAAGTGATAATCTCATCAAGTGCTTATACCATAGTCATAAGTGCTTATATGCATAAGTATACCCATACATAAGTGCTTGCACCCACATACCATACAGTATAAGTGCTATACCCATACATAAGTGCTTATACCCATAAGGCTTATACCCATAAAAAGTCATAAGTGTTTATACCCCATACATAAGTCATAAGTGTGTATACCCATTACATAAGTGCTTATACCCTAACATAAGTAAGTGCTTAATACCCATTATACCCATACATAAGTGCTGCTTCTAACCCATACCCATACATAAAGTGTATAACCCCATACTTAGCTGCGTAACCCCATACATAAGTCTCATGAAGTGGCGCTACATCACCCATACATACAGAGTCATAAAGTGCTTATAAACGGCCATAGGGTCATACATAAGTGCATAAGTAGTATTATACCATAAGTCATGAGTAGCTTAGAGTGCTTCTTATACCATGGGCATAAGCTTGCTTACGCCATACCTAAGTGCTTTTATAATCCATAAGCTCTAAAGTGCTTATACCCATACATAAGTGCTTATACCCATACATACGCGGAGTGTCTTTGTACCCATACATACAGTGCTTATACCATATTACTGGTTATTAAGTGCTTATACCCATACATAAGTGCTTTCCCATACATACATAAGCTTATACCCACATCATCATGCTTATACCTTTACATATATCCCATACATAAGTCAAAAAGCTTTGTATAACTATACCCATCTACCATAACATACTAAGTTATGCTTTACCCCACCCATTGTGTCGACATAAGTCATGTTTTATACCATAAGTCATCTTTACATAAGTGCTATACCCATACATAATAAGTCATAAGTACTTATACCCATATATAAGTGCTTATACCCATGCATAAGTGCTTATACATAAGTGGCTTATACCATACATACATTAATGCCTTATACCCCTTATACTTTGTACCATACATATGTGTTACACATACATATGTGC
Source organism: Microglena sp. YARC (assembly GCA_022414725.1). Lineage (NCBI taxonomy): Eukaryota > Viridiplantae > Chlorophyta > Chlorophyceae > Chlamydomonadales > Chlamydomonadaceae > Microglena > Microglena sp. YARC. The sequence goes on along the minus strand of JAJSRW010002155.1, from coordinate 43,468 downwards.
TTATACCCTATCAGTGTAACCCCTAACCCCATACATTAAATAAGTCCTATAACACATACATAAGTGCTTATACCCATACATAAGTCATAAGTGCTTATACCCCATACATAAGTCATAAGTGCTTATACCCATACATAAGTGCTTATACCCATACATAAGTGCTTATACCCATACATAAGTGGGCCTTTATACCACAACATACATGAAGTGCTAATACCATACCCAACATAAGTGCTATACGCCATACCAAACCATAAGTCTAAATATACCCAATACATAGTGCTTATAGTTGCATAATAGTGCTTATACCATACATAAGTGCATATACCCAAACATAAGTGCTTATACCATACATAAGTGCTTATACCATACAAAGTCATAAGTGCGTACACCCATACATAAGTCATAAGTGCTTATACCCATACATAAGTGCTTATACCCATACATAAGTGCTTATACCCATACATAAGTGCTTTAACCCAAACATAAGTGCTTATACCCATACATAAGTGGCTTATACCCATACATAAGTCATAAGCGCTTATACCCATACATAAGTGCTTATACCCATACATAAGTCATAAGTTCTTATACCCATACATAAGTGCTTATACCCATACATAAGTCATAAGTACTCATACTCGGGAGCATTGTCAAACCCAACGAACGAATGATTGAGAAAAACCAAACTCAGAATAACCCACGGTCCTCCGATCATCAATCGGGAGCATTGTCAAACCCAACGAGCGAATGATTGAGAAAACCAAATTCGGAATACATACAGTCCTCCCGATCATAATCGGGAGCAGTGACAAACCCAACGAGCGAATGATTAAGAAAACCAAATTTGGAATACACAGAGTCCTCCCGATCATAATCGGGAGCATTGTCAAACCCAACGAGCGAATGATTGAGAAAACCAAATTCGGAATACACACAGTCCTCCCGATCATAATCGGGAGCACTGACAAACCCAACGAGCGAATGATTCAGACCACATGTACCCGGCATTTTTTTTTTTTTTTTTTTTTGTACTCGGCATACCCACGGTTCCTCCCGATCATAATCGGGAGCATTGGTCAAACCCAACGAGCGAATGATTGAGAAAAACCAAACTCAGAATACCCACCAGTCCTCCTGATCATAATCGGGAGCATTGACAAACCCAACGAGCGAATGATTGAGAAAACCAAATTCGGAATACACAGAGTCCTCCCGATCATAATCGGGAGCATTGTCAAACCCAACGAGCGAATGATTGAGAAAACCAAAAATTCGGAATACACACAGTCCTCCCGATCATAATCGAGAGCACTGACAAACCTAAACGAGCAAATGATTTAGAAAACATGTACTCAGCATTTTTTTTTTTTTTTTTTTTTTTTGTACTCGCATACCCATAGTCCTCCCTATCATAATCGGAGCATTGTCAAACCCAACGAACGAATGATTGAGAAAAACCAAACTCAGAATACCCACAGTCCTCTTGATCATAAATCGGGAGCATTATCAAACCCAACGAGCGAATGATTGAGAAAAACCAAACTCAGAATACCCACAGTCCTCCGATCATAATAGGGAGCATTGTCAAAACCAACGAGCGAATGATTGAGAAAACCAAACTCGGAATTACACAACAATTCTCTCCGATCATAATCGGGAGCATTGACAAACCCAACGACCCTATTCGCTTGAAGTCACCTACTACAACTGCTAGCTGCCAGGCAGATGCCTGGTCACCCAGCTGCTAGAGTGGGTGTCGGACCTAAGCCCCTGGCACCGTTACTGATACAGCTATAGGCTGTATCATAACATTCCCCCCAATCCCTGGTATTCTGGTACCTACCCAGAATTCCTGGGATTCCACAACACAAGTTATAAGGAGTAAGCCAGACAAATATTCCCGTGGAGAAGAAAAGTAGGGGGAAAGCAATCCTAAAACCAGTCAAGGCGTAGGTATGACATCTGTGAAAAAACTGTCTGAACAGTATCCGAAGCTCTTCTTGCACGTATCCGCTGATGCAATGGACCAACAAGAAGACTAATCTTCCTCAGTCACGCCACTTCTCACATACAAAGAAGACTGCAGGAGGTGATCTTCTAAAGACACGCATCATGTGTGAGTACAAATACAGCGCACGTAGGACATGTCTCCCGATCATAATCGGGAGCATTCACAGTATTTAAAACTTGAAATAGCATTACTTAACAAATAATGCTAATATTCTGACCTCATGTTTCCTTCTTTTATGTTAACTCAGGATTATTCTCCAAGGAAGAGGCTTCATTGGTTATTGGGCTTTGCCATTCTAACTCGCAGTCCATCAATCTGACTATATCATGCTTCCACATTTCTTCAACCGGGAAGGTCCTTGAAGAAGAGGGGCAGCTTCCACCGTATTGCTTCTTGCAAATGGACAACGCCGCGGCAAAGGACCAACAAGAACGCTTTCATGTTCGCATACTTGTTCCTTGCTGGTTGAGATGAACTGGTTTGAGGAGGTGTACGTCCATTTCCTCCCTCCGGACACACACATAAGCAATCTTGACCCAAAGTACTCTGTGATCTCGCAAGGGTTAAAGAAACATGAAGTGTACACCTGGACCATCTGATGGGCATTGTTGGTAACTTATTCAAGAGAATGGGCCTTACACAAGGCAAGACGTCGTGACCTTCTATAGGGACTTCTCCGCTGTCCTCCCTAGACAACGTTTACAAGTTGTTCGGCACACATGGCACTAGCACCGTCAACAGGAGTTAATCGCCGTTTACACGCATTCAAGATACACGAAAGGTCCCAACGAGGAGAGTCGGTAAGAATACTTGATATACTGATATTTACAAATTAATGCTACCGGTGCGTGTATGTACTGTCTGACAATGCTCCCCGATTATGCTCGGGAGGAATATGGGTGGTGCCATGTTTCCTCATTGATTTACATGTCTTCAATAGAAACTAATGATACAAAGGAAGTTGTACCTAGGACCTAGGATGTATTATCCAAGGGAATGCTCCCGAGTATAGTCGGGAGGAATATGGGTGTCCTAAATGATTCACTAATATACAATACATGTTTTGCACACCAACAATTGCAGGGGTCTATTACAAGGAGTATGACGAGTCAGGATCTTGGAGAGGACAGTGGGACAATGACGCTGAAACCTATTTTACGTCCTCCAAGGCTTCCCACTGGTGGACACCATAACAGTATTTTAAGGAAGCCCCCAAGATCAAGATTGAAGAGCTCGAGAATATCGAGGCAAACTGGGCGGCTGTCTGGAAGACCATTCATAACGAGAAGCCCGGAGGTGACGTCCTTGCAGGCAACATGGCCGATGGTCCTGTACAAACCGCCGGTGACGACCGTGCAGGACCCGTAGCTGATGTCCGTGTACAACACGCAGGCGGAGGACCTTCTGGTTCTAGCAACCAGAAGCCGATGACCAGCAGCCGATGGATGAACCAGCAGCCGATGGCCCATCCCATGCCCAGTCCTTCAAACATATTGCCCGAGATGCTTCGTGAAACTTGGGAAGCCAGCAATAAGTGGTGGACTGATTTCTTCAAAGTTGAGAAGAGTTATTGGAGCCCTCAACCAGATGATGCTGTGACTGGGGGAGTACCCAAAAGACCAACATTTTGTCGACTTCCCATCGGAGTTGTCAGCAACCAGTCGTGTTCTGACACAGTCTGAGAAATCAATGGCCAAGCGCTTGATAGCAGCATTGGATGACTTGTCCATGGATGTGTCAGACCTTTTACCTGCAAGTAACGAGATTGCCAAGACTATGAAGGTTGCACACACTTTGGAGACTAATATGGAAAGGCCAGAGGAGGAGGATGTGTTGTATTATTCTTCACAAGGGACGAAGCCGGATAGAAGAATAGCCTACGAGCCACTACTGATTTGGTTGTTGGTCATGTCGCTGTGGTCAAGGTACAAATGGATGACTCTAGCGGATTGAGAGGATGGGACGTGGTGGAGGTCAAATCACTACGAGTGAATGGAGAAGTGGAATGTGTGTATTTAAAGCCTTGTACTCTGGGGCTCAGAAGTTTGGTGTACACTGAAACACAATACCCAAACTTGGCCAGAAGATTGGATGCGACCACAAGCTTGTGCCTATTACCGTGGGGGTTAGGAGAAAAGCAACATGGACGGGCGATATTCCCATTGACGCATTTCAATTTAGGCTGCGAACCCACCAAGGGTATGAAGATCCAGAGAAAGTACACACAAGCATGCTCCTAGCTTGTCAATCCATTGAGAAGGACACCAGGGCAGAGGCTGTGCAATCGGATGGAGACAATGCAGACATTGCTGAGGAGGAGGAGATGGAGGAGGAGGAAGATGGGGATGGGGACATGGAGGAGGAGAAGGAGGGAGGAAGAGGAGGACGAGGAGGGGGGGGGAGGAGGAGGAGTAAGATGTTTGACACATAGCCGTTTTTTTACTAAATTAGAACAATTAAATGAATTATACTTACGATTTTTATTGTAAGATGTAAAAGCTGAATTCTGCCTGCCGCCTTATAACCGTCCGCTTTCCCTTTATTTCTTACAATTATAATTGTAAGACACGAATTGATGTTAACACCTTTTGTTACAAAATATGGCATTTCAACGTTGTAACATTCGCAATCTGTACGTTTCTCCGTCTTTCAAGCTCATTTCAAGCATATTTTGTCAAAATTGACTACAATCTTACGTTTTTTACCGTAAGATTGCATTTGAAAAGCATCAAAAGACCCCCAAAAAGTGATTGTAAGATTGGAAATCCGTTCGGAAGCAGGAACGCCCATTCTGTGCTGTGCTGCTGTGCTGTGCTTAATGCTGCTTTGTGCAGCATTCCTGCAAAAGCCTGGTGTACTAGATGCCGCCCTAAATGTAGCACAGACCCCACAGTTACACTGGTTACACTGAATGAGGAGCCGATAAGAAATATACAGGGGGGCGAAAAAGATACTTGTTGATTGGACGGCACGCACATGGGTGGTCGGCACTCTTGGGTCCCCCGTCGAACGTCGCGAGCCCCCATATCGAGACCCTGTCGTGATCGATTTGGGCTCTCTCCAACCTGAGTATTTTACAAATCCGACTCGAGACCCCGTTCTATTGTACGGTCTCGGTCACGAACTGTGGACGAACGGATACGTCATTTTTGGAAACATGTACGTGCACGTGCGCGTGTTGGACGATCCCATGTACCGGATGGACAACATCGGCTACCCGAACAACCTGCATGCGGCGCTAAACGTAAGCATTGCGGACTACTTTTACGGACGCTCGTTCGAGTTGCCGCACCCGTCCGGGCTGAATGACGCCCCTCCCGTTTTTGTCGAATACGAGGGGGGGCAGTCAGTGAGCGTGTTCAATGGTGGCGGGATGCGGTGCTTGGGAACTCTGTACGTGCACTTCGACCTCATTCTTCCGAGCACACGGGAGGAGAGGGAGGCGCTCTTGGACGAAATTGTATCTTTATATCACGAAACACGAAATCGTGCTACAGTCGGCGGAACAGATAAATGAAACATACAGTCGACCGTGATCCGCCGTTTGCGTGTGTCTTCTCATTAATGTACACTCGACAAGTCAGTGATAAAGACAAAGAGACTGAGAGAGATCATGGAGCATCATTTCATCATCGTTGTTACACTCAGACCGTTACAGTATATTGAATCAATTCCAATTCTCAATGTACAACTTGGACCGACGGTCGATTGTTGTACACATGTACACATTGCAAACTGGAAGTTGTGGTAGGACGCAAATTGATTACAAGCTGACAGGTTCTTTACAGAACGCAGTGTCGAGCGAAGTGTAGAAGATAAGCACATACAATAGGACTTTGGGAGGACTTGGGATATTATGTACCTTGTCAGAGTGTACATCAACTTGATCTTTGTACTTGACACTGTATCAAAGGCTAGATTGTGTGTCCCACTTTATTTGAGAACAACTGCTTTTTCGCCGAGCACCATTTTACTGTTCCGCTGACTGTAGGATCCATCGGCAGCTTGCATACTTCCGCGTGGTCACAGTGCACGGTGCTCCTCGCCCGCGAACTCAGGATCCAACAGAACCTTGCAGATATCGAGATAGTCTCCCTGAGCAGCGAACCTCAGTGCCTGGCTATTATTGTCATTAGCTTTGGCACGGTGCTCCTCTCCCGCGAACTCAGCATCCAACAGAACCTTGCGGATATCGAGATATCCTCCCTCAGCGGCGAACCTCAGTGCCTGGCTATTATTGTCATCTGCTTTGGCACGGTGCTCCTCTCCTGCGAACTCAGGATCCAACAGAACCTTGCAGATATCGAGATATCCTCCCTGAGCGGCGACCCTCAGTGCCTGGCCATAATTGTCATCTGCTTTGGCACGGTGCTCCTCTCCAGCGAACTCAGGATCCAACATAACCTTGCAGATATCGAGATAGCCTCCCTCAGCGGCGAACCTCAGTGCCTGGCTATTATTGTCATCTGCTTTGGCACGGTGCTCCTCGCCTGCGAACAAAGGATCCAACAGAACCTTGCAGATATCGAGATAGCCTCCCTCAGCGGCGACCCTCAGTGCCTGGCTATTATTGTCATCTGCTTTGGCACGGTGCTCCTCTCCCGCGAACTCAGGATCCAACAGAACCTTGCAGATATCGAGATATCCTCCCTCAGCGGCGAACCTCAATGCCTGGCTATAATTGTCAGCTGCTTTGGCACGGTGCTCCTCTCCCGCGAACTCAGGATCCAACATAACCTTGCAGATATCGAGATAGCCTCCCTCAGCGGCGAACCTCAGTGCCTGGCTATTATTGTCATCTGCTTTGGCACGGTGCTCTTCGCCTGCGAACAAAGGATCCATCAGAACCTTGCAGACATCCAGATGGCCTCCCTGAGCGGCGACCCTTAGTACATGGCTGTGATTGTAATCTGCTTTGGCACGGTGATCCTCTCCTGCGAACAAAGGATCCATCAGAACCTTGCAGACATCCATATGGCCTCTCGCAGCGGCGGCACTCAGTGCCTCACTGTTGTTGGCATCTGCCTTTGTGCAGTGCTCGCCTGAAAACTCCGGATCCATAAGAAGCTTGCAGAGATCCACATGGCCTCCCTTAGCGGCGTACTCCAATGCCCGGATGTCGTTGTGATCTTTTAGCAATATGCTGACGACGTCGGCTCGCCCGGCCATACACGCGCGCCAAATGGGTTTGAGATGGCTGTCCATATCACATCTGTCCACGAGCGCCTGTGCTTCACATGCAGTGTCAGCAGCGAAAGCAGTATGCATGGCTCGACTGATGAGGCCGGCGTGCATCCAGCACCCGTCCTTCTGCTAACTGCCTGCTCGGCGCATTATCAAAACCACGAGTTCCATATGAAGCGCTTCCATACCGGTCCGAGTGTGCATCACAATCTCCTCCTTCAAGCTCCGACGTGACCTGGTACATGCATGCTATCAAGTGATCCCATCTGGATATTTCGTGATGATGATTGAGAACATATGTAATGAAATGGCTGTTCCCAGAATTTATGTTTTGGGCATTCTAACCCACGGGTTTAGGGTTAAAATGCGTGTGCGAACGCCACGCGGCATGCGGTCGAGGATGGATGTCCGACGTGTGCCGAGACTAACTATCTACGTCGTGTGACTGTACACTCGACGGAATACTAAATGAAACCGCTTTCTGGAGTGTACGGAGTGTGTGCCTTACAGTCAGAGACAGAATTTATGGGACACCTTACCGGTGACCCTTGAGGCTTCTGCTTGACAACCATAGTATATATTACTGAAAGGGGGGGGGGGAGCGGGGCAGTGGAATAGAGCTGCTGACTTGCACAGTGAATACGTGGGATGCCACCAACATATTCAAATGGCTCATGAATGTCAGGCAGTCTCAAGCAGGCTTTTGCTTGCCCCCATTGTGGTTTTTTTGAGGGGGGGCGCGGGCACCGCGGAGTGGTGCAGGGGGATTCAGTTGCGGACTCACTGCCTAATCCCATGTGGCAACATTGAGTGTGAGTGATGAAAAGTACCCTCCTTTTATCTGACCCCCTCCCCTCCCCCCCAACCGGCCTCCAACCCTAACCTTAGCCCCAACCCCAATCCATGATGCTTCCAGGGAATGGCAAGACAAGCAGCCCAAGGACAAGAAGGAAAAAAAAAAAGGCAGTGTGGATCGTCCTTCCAAGGGTCTACAATTTAGACATACAAGTAAGCAGCAGAGCAAAAGCACAGAGGGCAGCAGCAGGCCAGACGGCCCCTTGGAAGATTTGCGATCTGATTCTGTTACCTCCCAGGAAACGACCAGGTCTATCTCGGTGCGGGCGGGCGAGGTCAAAAAATGTCTCAAACTGCATTCACAGGGCGTCGCTATGCTGAAGTTGAAGGGCATCCCCCCTCCGTATCCATCCAACTTTGGAGACTTGATTGCTCTGTGCAACAGGAATGGCTTGCTGGATGGCACGGCCTTCGCCGAGTGGTCATCCGCGAGGTTGGAACGCAATAAAGCAACACACCAGTGGCTGTGAAGATATTGGGGACAGATAACACCCGTGGCCGGAGAGAGATAAAGTAGTGTGTGTCTGGTGAAATAGCTAGGCACACAGCTGAGATCTGTAGGAGTCCATGGCATAGGGCGTATCAGGTCTGGTGCTAAGGGCCCCCTTTCGGTGGTTGTCGCCGAAATGAAATTTTGTCTCTGCCCAAACTTGTGTATTGTTTGTGTGCGTTGTGTGTGTGTGTGTGGTAGGCTCAGGTAGCCAAGTAACTAGAAGCTGTGTGTGTATGTCGATGGTTATCGGCTTCAAGGCTGATAGAACAATCAAACCAAGGAACAAGTTCTATACAGCGTCGCAAGCGACGCTGAAAATTGGCGGAGTGTGTTGGCAACGGAACAAAAGGGGGCAACGATGGAGCTGACCAAAGCAAGTTAGTTACGCGACCGTTGCCTGACGTGTCAGGCTTCAAGTTTTTTTCAGTCGGACGGACAAATGGGTAAACATAGGGGCTCCCGCCCCCTTGAAGAGGGGGCTCCGCCAAAAACCCACTGCGCACTGGCCTAGTATGTGATTGCACCGATCCCTGGGTGCCAGGTGTGTGGTGCAGTTGTGGTGTTTATACCGCCGGTACCTATGTTTACTCCGCACACAAAGTGTGTCTCACACCCGTTCATGGTGGGTAGCCTCAAGGCTGATAGAGCACTGAAAACAGCGGGTTCAACTGTAGCCCTTAAGCCTTGAGCTGAGTCAATTCAAGCCCTAAATATAATCAAATCTGACGGTGTGTGCTAATACAATGCCCAGTGCTAATAGAATGGGCCCAGGTTGCTTGCTTCTGCCAAGTTCCTCCTGGCTATCTAATGTACACGCAAGTCAGTGTATGTATGTTACAGTCCAGGGGTATGCCAAATATGCTATATATAGGGACTTGCCCAGCAGTGATAGGGAGGGCTCTAAAAGAAAAAGCATTGATGAACTTAACCCCAAACAATCGTTCTACCAACAGGGGCCCTGAGTTCGTGCTACAGTGACCATTTCAAGTCAGTGCATTTTATTTGTATTTTTTTTAATTGTTTCATGGATTTACAGCCATCCCTGGGAGTTCTATGTACTTTATTTGTAGACTTGATCAGAATTTGAGACCGAACAATGCACTGCAATATGTTATGTGAATCACTGTAACGAGTAGAAAGAGTGCAACGCTACGGTGACATGTAACAGGTCTGGGAATTCTTGAATCAGGCACTCCCCTGGCCTGCCGCTAAGTTCTGGATTCCAGAATTTGGAATTTGGAACATGCTGATGTCTGAAGTATGCAACTTCGTACCATATCATGGTAAGGGGATCCTGGAGGCTGCATTCGCTGTCATGTTGCCTGATCTTATTTCTATTAATCCAGTTTCCCAGCCAGACTCCCGATGTCCCACCCCACGATGAAATAAACAGCCTGGTATGATTACGTCATTGTCTGTACGATGTGTTGGGCTGATATCATCTGAGTGGCGGTGAACATTGAAGGCGGGAAGAGCAAGCCGCACCGAAGCGATCGGCAGTACCAAACATAGTAGGGGGCCCTGGCGGGTCCCCTGGAGGTCGGCCCCGGGGGAGGGGTATGGAACACGATGGCTTCTGGGTTTGTAGTTCTGTTGTCTAAAATTGGTACATTTCTTGTTGAATGTTGAAAAATATGACAAAGTTGTCCGCGTGGGTATGCCAAGGTGAAACAAGTTAAGCGAGATACATTTGCTAATCGCAATTGCCAACAACTTGATCGTTTGAAGGATTTAACGTTGATTGTCACGTTATCTTTTATGTCTGGGCTTGGCATCCAATGGTATGCGTGTACATGTAAAACTTGTAGAACTTTGAGAGAGCCGTCATGTCTACGTCATTTTTTGTGGCATGTGTGTGAATGCAGTTGAGGCGGATACCTTCTTTCTTGGGCTGTTTCTGATGGATGTGGAACATGGTTTACGTGTGTCTACGATAAGTGCTTGTTAGTCAGCTGTTGTGTTGGACATGCTCCAGGTCCCTAGATTGAGTCCACAGGGCAGGAGGGAAACGACAAATGAAAACACCGCGTCTACAGTCCCGCAACCTGAGTTCCGTACGCGAAGAAGTGCTCTCCGGGGCAAGCTTTCGACAGCAGGTTGGTTCCCAAAGTGCACCATTTTGCCGTAGGTATAGCAACTCCCAAGGAAGTCGAGAAGCGAAGTTGCTCTTCGACCATTGGAGTTGCTTTGCGGATATTGAACTTGCTTTCAGACTAGCCAAATTGCTTTGCGACTATTGGACGTCCGAGGCTTTGCATGTACTGGTGTTGCGACTGTTCAACTTGCTTTGCGACTTTCGAAATCCGCAGCCCTGAGATCCGTACGCGAATAAGTGCCCTCAGAGAAATTGACACAGGTCGATTCCATGCGAAAGAAGTCGGTTTAACCGTTTCTTGGGACATTTGAAGATATCGTTTAAGTATCGCGTAGGTCTGTCCCCCTAAGGGGGGCGACCAACGACCAAACGTCGCATACCGACAGGGGCGCGCTCTCCCTAACAAGCCGTTACTGTACCTGTCAGACCGCCACCCTGGACCGCATCACATCGAGTTGCAGGAACGCACGACCTTGCGTGCGAACGGTTCTGTTCGTGCACCCCTCTCAGATCATCCTATCAAACCAGAAGCGCTGCACTTTCCTTTCCGCAGTGGGGTCGTGCTTATTCCCCTTGGCCGCTATCAGTCGCGTAGATCACGCTGAAGTCTGAAATCGGACAGGACAAAAGAAGTGTCGGATCCCTACGACCCACCCCGGGGAACCACCCCCTACCCCGCCACCCCACCCCCACCACCCACACCATCACCCACAAATAATGCTGTTGCCTGCACCATCAACAGTATCAGCATCTGAATAGCACCCTTTACTTCTTTGGTTTGACTGGCCGAGCAAAGCAAGCCAAGCCAAGCCTAGCCAAGCCTAGCCTAACCAAGTGTATCCAAGCCAAGCCAACTCTTCTTTGGTTTAACTGACTGAGAAAAGCAAGCCAAGCCTAGCCTGGCCTAGCCAAGTCTATCCAAGCCAAGCCAACTCTTCTTTGGCTTGACTGACCGAGCAAAGCAAGCCAAGCCAAGCCTAGGCAAGCCTAGCCAAGTCTATCCAAGCCAAGCCAAGCCAAGCCAAGCCAAGCCAAGCCAAGCCAAGCCAAGCCAAGCCAAGCCAAGCCAAAGCACGCCAGCCTTCTCGATTTCCTGAGGCATAAAAGAGTAGATCAGCATGGGCCTTGCAGCGCAACTGTGGAATGCTAACCAGGACTTGTCCCTGGCTTGCCTCAACCACCCCTTCGTCCGGGGTATCTATAATGGTGTGTATTTATGTTGTCACGCTCTCATCAGTACTAGGCTCACATTGCATTGCTCACTGTGTTCTCTGGTGCCAAGCCAACTGCCCTTGTTTTTCACCTCAAGAACCACTCATCTGTATTAGGCTCACATTGCATTGCTCACTGTGTTCTCTGCTGCCAAGCCAACTGCCCTTGTTTTTCTCCTCAAGAACCTCTCATCTGTACTAAGCTCACATTGCACTGCCTACCATGTTCTCTGGTGCCAAGCCAACTGCCCTTGTTTTTTACCTCAAGAACCACTCATCTGTACTAGGCTCACATTGCACTGCCCACCGTGTTCTCTGGTGCCAAGCCAACTGCCCTTGTTTTTTACCTCAAGAACCACTCATCTGTATTAGGCTCACATTGCATTGCTCACTGTGTTCTCTGATGCCAAGCCAACTGCCCTTGTTTTTACCTAAGGAACCACTCATCTGTATTAGGCTCACATTGCATTGCTCACTGTGTTCTCTGATGCCAAGCCAACTGCCCTTGTTTTTACCTAAGGAACCACTCATCTGTACTAGGCTCACATTGCATTGCTCACTGTGTTTTCTGGTGCCAAGCCAACTGCCCTTGTTTTTCTCCTCAAGAACCTCTCATCTGTACTAGGCTCACATTGCACTGCCTACCATGTTCTCTGGTGCCAAGCCAACTGCCCTTGTTTTTGCCTAAGGAACCACTCATCTGTATTAGGCTCACATTGCATTGCTCACCGTGTATTGTTCTGCCTACTCAAATGTATGTGGTTACTCAGAAAATGGTACGACTGATGTTTCTGCATGCATGCATGTATGTATGTTACAGTCTAGGGGATATCAAATTAGGTGAATGGACTTGCCCAACCATAATAACCATATGAAGGCAAAGTGAAAGGGACTTGCCCAACCATAATAACCATATGAAGGCAAAGTGAAAGGGACTTGCCCAACCATAATAACCATATGAAGGCAAGGTGAAAGGGACTTGCCCAACCATAATAACCATATGAAGGCAAGGTGAAAGGGACTTGCCAAACCATAATAACCATATGAAGGCAAGGGGAAAGGGACTTGCCCAACCATAATAACCATATGAAGGCAAAGTGAAAGGGACTTGCCCAACCATAATAACCATATGAAGGCAAGGTGAAAGGGACTTGCCCAACCATAATAACCATATGAAGGCAAGGTGAAAGGGACTTGCCCAACCATAATAACCATATGAAGGCAAGGTGAAAGGGACTTGCCCATCCTCAAATGATCAAGATAATCCGAGCTTATCTGGGGGAGCTATTAACAAGCAATATTAAATCTGGTCCCCAGCAAATTGTAGGAATACGACGGAGGACCTGGGATCAAGCAACCCTAGAAGTACTAATGCAGACTGATGGTTCATTCATTTATTTATGTATCTATTTGTGTTTGTGTTTGTGTATGTATGTACATGTGTTTGTATGTGTATGTACGGTATGTGTATGTGTATGTGTATGACTGTATGCATGTGTATGTATGTACATATGTGTGTATCTACATACATATAGATGTATGTATGTGTATGTATGTATATGTGTGTGTATGTGTATGTATGTGTAATTATGCATATGTGTGTATGTGTATGTATGCGTATGTATGTATATGTGTGCATGTGTATGTATGTGTATGCATGTGTATGTATGTGTGTATGTGTATGTATGTATATGTGTGTATGTGTATGTATGTGTATGTATGTATATGTGTGCGTATGTGTGTGTATGTATGTGTATGCATGTTTATGTGTGTAAATGTGTGTATGTATGCGTATGTATGTGTGTGTATGTGTGTGTTTGTGCATGTGTGTGTATGTATGTGCATGTATATATGTGTTTGTGCGTCTGCGTGTATGCTTGCATACGTCTTTGTGCTTGTGTTGGTTGTGCACTCATCACTCATCACTCATCACTCATGTATTGCTCGTGTTGGTTGTGCACTCATCACTCATCACTCATGTATTGCTTGTATTGCTCGTGTTGGTTGTGCACTCATCACTCATGTATTGCTCGTGTTGGTTGTGCACTCATCACTCATGCATGTCTGCATGTTGTACTGGAGTGTGTCTGCATCTGCTTATTGGATGTATGAGTGTTTGTATGTGTGTGTCCGTGTGTATGTATGTGTATGTGTGCACGTGTGTGAATATATGTGTGTAAGTGTACTAGAGTGTATGCGTGCATGTGTGTGTATGTGGGCATGTGTATGTATGCATGTATTTGTGTCTGTGTGTGCATGTGTGTGTATGTGGGCATGTGTATGTATGCATGCATTTGTGTCTGTGTGTGCATGTGTGCCTGTGGGCATGTGTATGTATGCATGTATTTGTGTCTGTGTGTGCATGTGTGTTTATGCATGTGTGTATGTGTGCATGTGTGCATGAGTGTGTGCGTGCATGTGTGTGTATGTAGGCATGTGTTTGTATGCATGTAGGTGTATCTGTATGTGCAATTCTGTGTATGTTTGTGTGCAGGTGTGCATGTATGTGTCTGATTGATTGCTTGATTGCTTGTTGACTGCGCATCCCAACACTCCCCGCCATACCTATCACCCCAGGTAGCTGATGGAGTGTGTATGCACCTGCGTGTTGTGTATGTGTATGTGTATGTGTGTGCGCGTGTGTGTATGTACGTGCATGGATGTATGTGTGCATGAGTGTGTGTGTGCATGTGTGTGTGCATGTGTGTATGTATGTGTCTATTTGATTGCTTGATTGCTTGTTGACCAATCACCTTAGGTAGCTGATGGAGTGTGTCTGTGTGTGCGTGTCTGTGTTTGCATGTGTATGTATGTGTGTGTGCATGTGTGTATGTATGTGACTATTTGATTGCTTGATTGCTTGATGACCGATCACCCCACGTAGCTGATGGAGTGTGTATGTACCTGCTTGTTTTGTGTATGATTGATTGGATTGAGGTTGCCTGGGTGATCGTTATGGTGGGAGTGTTTGGGATGGGCGGTCAACAAGCAATCTGCACTCCCCACCATACCGTCCACCCCAGGTAGCCTGGAGCCTGCCAAGTTCTCCTACTACGTGGGCCAGTATGCAGTGCTGTCTGAAACACTTTGCCAAAATATTGGTATTATGCACCACATTGCTTACAAACACATTAGCACTCATCCTAACACTCCTACCCACACAATTCACCCGCCATCTACCAGCATCCCAGCACCCGCCACCTACCCAACACCTACCCAGCACTCACCGCACCCATCCCAGGTAGCGTGTAGCCTGCCAAGTTTTCTTACTACGTGGGATAGGATGCCTTCTTCCTGAAACCCTTTGCACATGCATACAGTGTTGCCAAACTAGTAGTATTATGCACCACATTGCTGACGAACACTCCTCCCAACACTCCCTACCCTCCAGAAACCACCCACCATCTACACAGCACCCACCACCTACCCACCACACCCACCCCAAGTAGCCTGGAGCCTGTCAAGTTTTCCTACTACATGGGCCAGGATGCCTTCTTCCTGGAGTCCTCTGCACGAGCATACAGTGTTTCCGCAACAATATACATATGCACCGCACTGCATACGAACACCGTACCACTCATCCCAACACTCCCTACCCACCACAAACCTCCCACCATCTACCCAGCACCCACCACCCACCACCCAGCACCCACCACACCCACCCCAAGTAGCCTGGAGTCTGCCAAGTTCTACTACTACCTGGGCCAGGATGCATTCTTCCTGGAGTCCTTTGCGCGTGCTAACAGTGTTGCCAACATATTGGTATTATGCACCACAAACACTGTACCACTCATCCTAACAGTGTTGCCAACATATTGGTATTATGCACCACAAACACTGTCCCACTCATCCTAACACTCACTGATCACCACCCTTACTTCCTCCCAAACCACCCACCACCCACACTCCCTCCCTACCCACCATCCGGCCCACCAAACTCCCTCCCTTCCCTCCAGGTAGCCTGGAGCCTGCTAAGTTCTCCTACTATGTGGGCCAGGATGCATTCTTCCTGGAGTCCTTTGCACGAGCATACAGTGTTGCCGCCGCCAAGGCCCCCGACCACGAGGGCTTCAGGGCTCTTCATGAGCTGGCAGGGGGGGTGCTGGGGGAGCTGCAGCTCCATGAGGCTTACGCAAAACAGGTACGGTAGAGGGGGGCCCTACATGAGCTGGCAGGGGGGGCCCTTCATGAGCTGGCAGGGTGTGTGGGGGTGTGTGTGGGGGGGGGGGGGGGGGCTGGAGGAGCTGCAGCTTCATGAGGCTTACGCTAAAAAGTAGGTGGCTTCCATTTGACAAAATAGAACATGCCTAAATAGAACAGGCCTAAATAGAACATGCCTAAATAGAACAGGCCTAAATAGAACAGGCCTAAATAGAACAGGACTAAATAGACCAGTAAGTAAAAATGTACCAAGTAGGTGGCTTCCATTTGACAAAATAGATTATATACAAATTGACCAAGTAGGTGGCGTGAGCTGGCAGGAGGGGTGTTGGGGCATGAGCTGGCAGGGGGGCCTATATACAAATTGACCAAGAAGGTGGCGTGAGCTGGCAGGAGGGGTGTTGGTGCATGAGCTGGCAGGGGGGCCTATATACAAATTGACCAAGTAGTGGCGTGAGCTGGCAGAGGGGTGTTGGTGCATGAGCTGGCAGGGGGGCCTATATACTGCCCAAGTTAAAGGTGGCATGAGCAGAATGAGCTGGCAGGGGGCCTATATACAAATTGACCAAGTAGGTGGCGTGAGCTGCAGGAGGGGTGTTGGTGCATGAGCTGGCAGGGGGGGGGGCTATATACAAATGACCAAGTAAGGTGGCGTGAGCTGGCAGAGGGTGTTGGTGCATGAGCTGGCAGGGGGGGGGCTATATACAAATTGACCAAGTAGGTGGCGTGAGCTGGCAGGAGGGGTGTTGGTGCATGAGCTGGCAGGGGGGGGGGCTATATACAAATTGACCAAGTAGGTGGCATGAGCTGGCAGGAGGGGTGTTGGTGCATGAGCTGGCAGGGGGGGGGCTATATACAAATTGACCAAGTAGGTGGCGTGAGCTGGCAGGAGGGTGTTGGTGCATGAGCTGGCAGGGGGGGGGGCTATATTACAAATTGACCAAGTAGGTGGCGTGAGCTGCAGGAGGGGTGTTGGTGCATGAGCTGGCAGGGGGGGGGCTATATACAAATTGACCAAGTAGGTGGCGTGAGCTGGCAGGAGGGGTGTTGGTGCATGAGCTGGCAGGGGGGGGGCTATATACAAATTGACCAAGTAGGTGGCGTGAGCTGGCAGGAGGGGTGCTGGTGCATGAGCTGGCAGGGGGGGGGGCTATATACAAATTGACCAAGTAGGTGGCGTGAGCTGGCAGGAGGGGTGTTGGTGCATGAGCTGGCAGGGGGGGGGCTATATACAAATTGACCAAGTAGGTGGCGTGAGCTGGCAGGAGGGGTGTTGGTGCATGAGCTGGCAGGGGGGGGGCTATATACAAATTGACCAAGTAGGTGGCGTGAGCTGGCAGGAGGGGTGTTGGTGCATGAGCTGGCAGGGGGGGGGCTATATACAAATTGACCAAGTAGGTGGCGTGAGCTGGCAGGAGGGTGTTGGTGCATGAGCTGGCAGGGGGGGGGGCTATATACAAATTGACCAAGTAGGTGCGTGAGCTGGCAGGAGGGGTGTTGGTGCATGAGCTGGCAGGGGGGGGGCTATATATACAAATTGACCAAGTAGGTGGCGTGAGGGGTGCTAGTGTTTGTCCTGGGTTGCCGTGTATTACCGGTAATACAAAAAATCAGTTTAGGGAAAAGTGGAATAAAAGTGTCATATATTTACCAAATCGCATGGGATTTTTTACAGCGTCAACTTAAAGAGAAGTAGAACACATATGAATCGTCAAATAAGCTATAGTGGTGCATCCTCAAGTTTGAATGTAGGTGGCATGAGGGGTGCTCGGGAAGCTGCAGCTCCATGGAGCTTACGCAAACAAGTAGGTGGCTGTTATTAGACAAACTTTTGTTTAACATACCAAGTAGGTGGCAGGAGGGGTGCTAGGGCTGCTCCACAAGGCTTGTGCATTTGACAAAATATAACACTCCGTGTGAACCCGGTGTGAACCACTTTTTCGTTATGACGATGCGTCGCCAATGTGTCGCATTCCGTCGTTGCATGGCGGCGCATGGGTTTGGCGCTGCCCCTCGTGCATGCATGCCGCCTATCAACCCTGCCCAATGTCCACAGGTGGGGTGCGGATCTGAAGAGTGTCAAACCCTAAACCCTAAACCATTGAACTGCTGCCCAATGTCCACAGGCAGGGTATGGATCTGAAGAGTGTCAAACCCTAAACCTAAACCATTGACCTGCTGCCCAATGCCCGCAGGTGGAGTGTGGATCTGAAGAGTGTCAAACCCGGAAGTGCAACTCGTCGCTACATTGACTTCCTGTCCTCCACAGCTTGGAGTCAAGAGGTGGGGACTTATATGCATGCACTAGTAGGGTAGCCCGTGTGGCCGTTGGCCCCACCTACCCCCCCCTCCCCCCCCTCTCCTCCACTCCTCCCTACCTCCATGCTCTCCCCTCCCTGTGTCCTCCACAGCTTGGAGTCAAGAGGTGGGGAATTCAGTGCAAACATAGATATAGACGAAGGAGGGGCAAGAAAAAAGCTGCCGTACCACATCTTCGCTTTAAATAGAGCTTATCCTCAAACTATAAAAAAAAGTTTTTTTTAGCCAAAAATAAAGTTGTACAAAAGTTAGAGGGGTCCAAAGTTGTTTTCACCCAAAGCGGTCCAAATCTGAATTTGACAATAAATCACGTTTGGGCAACCTTATGAAAGATGTAAGAGCATACCTGGAATGGGCACAAAAAGATCTTTCGAATGACCCCCATTTTAGGGGGGGTAGGGTGAGGTAAGCGGGTTTTGGATATAGATCTAGATATACCACCACCGCGATTGTATCATATAGATAGATATATGTGGTAAGGACTTGCATACATTATTTTATGTATATAAATGCCCCTGCATGCACTACCCTCCCCCCCACCCCCCCCACACACACAAACCACCACCACCACCACTACCCACCCACTACCAACCACCATCCACTATCCACTACTCACCCCACTTGCTACACAGGTGTGAATCACTGCTGTGGCCATGTCCCCCTGCATGCACTACCCCCCACCACACCCACCACACTCACACACACACACACCACACACTACACACTACCCACTACCCACTTGCTACCTGCACTCAAGTGGGGATCACTGCTGTGGCCATGGTCCCCTGCATGCACTACCCCCCCCCCCCACACACACACCACCACGTCCACCACCACCACCCACCCACCACCACCACCACACCACCACCACCACCCACACACCACCCACACACCCACCCACTATCCACCCACTACCAATCACCATCCACCATCCACCACCCACCCCCTTGCTGCGCAGGTGGGATCACGGCTGTGGCCATGGCCCCCTGCATGCACTTCCCCCCCCCCCCCCCACCACACACACACACACACACACCACCATCACCACTACCACCATCCCCCCCCCCCCCCCCCCCCCCTTGCTACCCAGGTGGGGATCTCTGCTGTGGCCATGGTCCCCTGCATGCACTACCCCACACACACACACAGCACCACCACCACCACCACCACACCACCACACACACACGCCACCACCACCACCACCACCACACACCCACCACCACCACACCCACCCACTATCCACCTACTACCAATCACCACCACCATCCACCACCCACCCCACTTGCTACACAGGCGGGGATCTCTGCTGTGGCCATGTCCCCCTGCATGCACTACCCCCCACCACACCCCACCACACACACACACACACACACACACACACACACACACCACACACTACACACTACACACTACCCACTACCCACTACCCACTACCCACTACCCACTACCCCACTTGCTACCTGCACTCAGGTGGGGATCACTGCTGTGGCCATGTCCCCCTGCATGCACTAACCCCCCCCACCACCACCACCACCACCACCACCACCACACACCACCACCACCACCACCACACACACCCACCACCACCACCACCACCACCACACACACACCCACCCACTATCCACCCACTACCAATCACCACCACCATCCACCACCCACCCC
Organism: Microglena sp. YARC; assembly: GCA_022414725.1. NCBI lineage: Eukaryota > Viridiplantae > Chlorophyta > Chlorophyceae > Chlamydomonadales > Chlamydomonadaceae > Microglena > Microglena sp. YARC. The sequence continues at coordinate 23,474 of JAJSRW010002155.1, read as the reverse complement.
ACTTGCTACACAGGCGGGGATCTCTGCTGTGGCCATGTCCCCCTGCATGCACTACCCCCCACCACACCCACACACACACACACACACACACACACACACACACACACACACACACACACACACACACACACACACCACACACTACACACTACACACTACCCACTACCCACTACCCACTTGCTACCTGCACTCAGGTGGGGATCACTGCTGTGGCCATGTCCCCCTGCATGCACTAACCCCCCACCACCACCACCACCACCACCACCACCCACACACCACCACCACCACACCACCACACACACACACACCACCACCACCACCACCACACACACACACACCCACTATCCACCCACTATCCACCCACTACCAATCACCACCACCATCCACCACCCACCCCACTTGCTACCCAGGTGGGGATCTCTGCTGTAGCCATGGTCCCCTGCATGCACTACCCCCCCCCACACCACCACCACCACCACCACACACACACGCCACCACCACCACCACCAACACCAACACCTACCCACCACCCCCACCCCCACCCACTATCCACCCACTACCAATCACCACCACCATCCACCACCCACCCCCCTTGCTACACAGGTGGGGATCTCTGCTGTGGCCATGGTCCCCTGCATGCACTACCCCCCCCCCACACACCACCACCACCACCACCCACCCACCACCACCCACCACCACCACCCACTACCAAGCACCATCCACCATCCACCATCCACCACCCACCCCACTTGCTACTCAGGTGGAGATCACGGCTGTGGCCATGGTCCCCTTTATGCACTCCCCCCCACACACACACACTACCCACACACACACACACTACCAGCACCACTACCCAGCACCACCCACCCCACTTGCTACTCAAGTGGGGATCACGGCTGTAGCCATGGCCCCCCGCATGCACTACCCCCCCCCCCCCCCCCCCCCCCCCCCCCCCCCCCCCCTACCCCCCCCCACACACACACTACCAGCACCACTACCCAGGACCACCCACCCCACTTGCTACTCAGGTGGGGATCACGGCTGTAGCCATGGCCCCCCGCATGCACTACCCCCCCCCCCCCCCCCTACCCCCCCCACACACACACTACCAGCACCACTACCCAGCACCACCCACCCACTTGCTACTCAGGTGGGGATCACTGCTGTGGCCATAGCACCCTGCATGCACTACCTCCCCCCCCCCCCCCCCCACACACACACACACCACCACCACACACTACCCACCACACCAGCACCAACACCGCTACCCACACACGCATACACCCCACCACCACACACTACCCACCCCACCAACACCAACACCGCTACCCACACATGCTCACACACCACCACCACACACTACCCACACACGCACACGCCCCACCACCACACACTACCCGCCCCACCAACACCAACACCGCTACCCACACACGCACACACCCCACCACCACACACTACCCACCCCACCAACACCAACACCGCTAACCACGCACGCACACACACCACCACCATCCACTACCCACCCCACTTGCTACACAGGTGGGAATCACTGCTGTGGCCATGGCCCCCTGCATGCACTACCCCCCCCACACACACACACACACACACACTCACACGCACACACCACCAACACCGCCCCCCACACCAACCCCCACACACACACCACCAGCACACACTACCCACCCCACTTGCTACTCAGATGGGGATCACGGCTGTGGCCATGGCCCCCTGCATGCGCCTCTACGCCTTCCTTGGGAAATCACTAGCGGACAAGGGTGGGCAGCCTGAACACCAGTACACTGACTGGGTGCGCGCATATGCAAGTGCCGATTTCCAGGTAGGGCCACTTTTCTGGTGTGCCAATGAAAATACATGTTTTGCACAAAAAGGGTAAGACAGTAAATATGAGGGAGTGCTTGTGCAACAGAGGCACATGATACCGGGGTGGGGTGTGTGTGGTGGGTGGGTGCGTGGGTGTGGGTGTGGGGGGTATGTGTCTTTGTTTGTGTGTGGGGAGGGGAGGGGGGGGGGGTATGTGTGTCTGTGTGTGTAGTGGTGGTGGTGGTGGTGGGGGGGGGGGGGGGGGCAACAGAGACACATGAAACCAATCAGAGGTACATGTATATCATGCACTGATATATGCATACACTGATATACACTGACTGGGTGTGCGCATATGCAAGTGCTGAATTCCAGGTAGGGCCACTTTTCAATGTATGCCAAATGTTTTGCGCAAATAGGATATGAAATCAGAGAGAAAACAGGCCTTGCGTATGCAGCCTGGGCACCAGTACACTGACTGGGTGTGCGCATATGCAAGTGCTGATTTCCAGGTTGGGCCACTTCTCAGGCTTACAAACGAAAGTACATGTTTTGCACAAAAAGGGCATGCCAGTCAATATGAGTAAGGATGCATATACTGATTTACTCTGACTGGGTGTGAGCCTATGCAAGTGCTGAATTCCAAGTAGGGCCAGTTTTCTGGTTGAAAAAGCTTGCTTATGCAGCAGAGGCACATGGTACCAATTAGGGGTTGTTTATCATATATTCATATGCCTGAACACCAGTACACTGACTGGGTGTGCGCATATGCAAGCGCTGAACTCCAGGTTGGGCCTCTTCTCTGGTTTACAAATGAAAATACATGTGTTTGCACAAAAAGGGCCTGACAGTGAATATGAGTAAGGATGCATATACTGATATACACTGACTGGGTGCACGCCTACGCAAGTGCTGAATTCCAGGTAGGGCCACTTTTCATTGTTCATGCCAAATGTGCTGCGCAAATAGGATATGAAACCAGAGAAGAAACAGACCTTGCTTCTGCAGCAGAGGCACATGACACCAATCAGGGCCATGTTCATCATATGCCTGAATGCATATATAATGATTGGGTGCACGTCTGCGCAAGTGCTGAATTCCAAGTAGGGTCAGTTCTCTTGTTGACAAAGCTTGCTTATGCAGCAGAGGCACATGATACCAATCATGGGTTGTATTTGTATATCATGTATTCATATGCCTGAACACCAGTACACTGACTGGGTGCGCGCATATGCAAGTGCTGAACTCCAGGTAGGGCCACTTTTCTTGCTGAAAAAGCTTGCTTCTGCAGCAGAGGCACATGATACCAATGAGGGCTATGAATATATCATATCATGTATAGGATGCCGGTACATGATAAGTGTATATATATATATTCATATGCCTGGATGCGCATACATATACGGATATACACTGACTGGGTGTGCGGGCCTACGCAAGTGCTGAATTCCAAGTAGGGATGTTACTTATACCTGAAACTCGTTGTGGGGCTGCGACTTGGATACTGTTTTTTTGTGTGCGACGTTTTGCCACTCCGTCTCTGCATGGTGCTCTGCATGGGTTTTTTCTAGCTTTATGGTCTAGGCCTCCTCCAGGGACAGGGTTTTATAGCATTTTATAGCTTTAACAGCTTTTTAGAGCCATCTAGGGCACACAAACAAAAACTTGGTTGTGCGGTAGTCTGAGCTCAGGTGCAGTAGCGGATTGCGAAAACAAAAACCAAGTTAGCCTTCCCCATAGAAATTGAACTGGAAGATTGACTTAACTTCAGTGGGTCTCTGTATGGCGACGCATGGATCAGGGTAAACTAGTCAGAAATGCCCCCCATAATCCCCTGGGCTCCGCACTTCGCGCTCTGCATGGTACGGGGGGCAGCAGGTCGCACTGGGGTCGCACCTGCAAATTTTGCCAGAACGAGACGTACTCCTTTCTGATTCAACATTTAAGTTGTGAGCTCGAAGGCGTAGTCTTGCTATGCATTTAATATCATCCCTGTTATTTAATAAGTTAGCACTCTGCATGATACGGGGGGCAGCAAGCCGCACTGGGGTCGCGCCGGGGTTGCTCAATTTGCATCACGTCGCACGAAGAAGAAAAACTAACCCATGGTAGTCTTCCCCGGAGCAATCGACCTGGAAGGTTCACTTAACTTCAAGTCATGTTGCAAGGCGTAACAATTCCCATGTTTTAATTGTACACACCGACTGGGTGTGAGACGAAAGAAATAAAGCGTCAACGGTGTTGATCCCGCCACTATTATTATTCGTATTATTATTATTATTATTATTATTATTATTATTGTTATTATTATTATTATTATTATTATTATTATTACTACTAAAATGACAGTTATGAGATACTACTACTATTATCATTATTATTATTATTATTATTATTATTATTATTATTATTATTATTATTATTATTATTATTATTGCGAGTATCGACTGTACTTGAACAGGATCTGTTCTTCAGTTGGCACACTCTTCTGTTTAAATTCAAAACTGACTGTGTGTGTGAGCCAACGCAAGTGCAGAATTCTAAGTAGGGATTTAACTTAGACCTACAACTTGCTGTAGGGCTGCGACTTGGATACCTTTTTTTTTGCGACGAGCCGCCACTCCAACTCTGCCTGGCGGCGCATGGATCTGGCTAAAGTAGTCATAAATACCCCCCCCCCACACACACACACCACACACACACACACACACACCCAACCCAACCCAACCCAACCCAACCCAACCCAACTTAACCCAACCCAACCCAACGGGCCACGCACTTCATACTCCGTGGAGTTCGGGGGGCAGCGCATCACACTGGGGTCGCACCGAGTCGCTCAATTTATGACGCGTCTCACGAAGAAGAAGGAAAACGTTGACTTGGACTTCAAACTGTTCGCAAATTTCAGGCAATGCTCTGACTTGAAAACCCAAGGCAGTACTCTGACTTGAAAAACCAAGGCAGTACTTGAACAATCAAGGCAGTAATCTAACTTGAATAAACAAGGCAGTACTTGAAAACCCAAGGCAGTACTTGAAAACCCAAGGCAGGACTTGAAAAAACAAGACAGTACTTGAAAACCCAAGGCAGTACTTGAAAAAACAAGACAGTACTTGAAAACCCAAGGCAGTACTTGAAAAAACAAGACAGTACTTGAAAACTCAGGGCAGTACTTGAAAACCCAAGGCAGTACTTGAACAACCAAGGCAGTACTTGAAAACCCAAGGCAGTACTTGAACAACCAAGGCAGTACTTGAAAATCCAAGGCGGTACTTGAAAACCCAGGGCAGTACTTGAAAACCCAAGGCAGTACTTGAAAACCCAAGGCAGTACTTGAAAACCCAAGGCAGTACTTGAAAAACCAAGGCAGTGCTCTGACTTGAAAACCCAAGGTAGAACTCTGACTTGAAAAAACGTTGTTTGCAGGCACTGCTCTGACTTTTAAAAACATGTAAAATTCAATAAAATCTACGATATTATACTCAATTCAATTCAATTCAATTCAATTCAATTCAATTCAATTATCGAAAGACATGAAAGTTAATTCAATTTATATCAAATTTCCAGGACCTTGCTGCCCAGCTTGAAGCATTAGTAGACAAGTACGCCTCTAACAGTGACAGAACCTTGGTAGGAGACACGTACCGTTATGCCATGGAGTGTGAGAGGGACTTCTTTGCTGCTGCATGGCTCACTCAGTAATGTCTCTCTGATGATGATGAGGAGGAGGAGGAGGACGATGAGGATGAGTAGCCTTGGTGGCAGACATGTTCCGCTATGCCATGGAGTGTGAGAGGGACTTCTTTGCTGCTGCATGGCTCACTCATGATGATGATGGTGATGATGATGATGATGATGATGATGATGATGATGATGATGATGATAAGGGGGGGAGGAGGAGGAGGAGGAGGATAATGGGGATGAGTAGCCTTAGTGGCTGACACGTTCCGCTGTGCCATGGAGTGCGAAAGGGACTTCTTTGCTGCTGCATGGCTCACTCAGTTGTGTCTCACTGATGATGATGATGATGATGATGATGATGATGATGATGATTAGAAGGAGGAGGAGGAGGAGGAGGACGATGGGGATGAGTAGCCTTGGTGGCAGACATGTTCCGCTATGCCATGGAGTGTGAAAGGGACTTCTTTGCTGTGGCATGGCGCACTCAGTAACTCACTCATGATGATTGCGATGAGGATGATCATGGTAATAAGGGGGGGGGGGGGGGGGGGGGGGGGGGGAGGAGGAAGACGAGGATGAGTAGCCTTAGTGGCAGACATGTTCTGCCATAACATGGAGTGTGAGAGGGACTTCTTTGCTGCTGCATGGCTCACTCAGTAATGTCTCACTGATGATGGTGATGTATGATGAGGAGGAGGAGGAGGACGATGAGGATGAGTAGCCATGGTGGCAGACATGTTCCGCTATGCCATGGAGTGCGAGAGGGACTTCTTTGCTGCTGCATGGCTCACTCAGTAATGTCTCACTGCTCATGATGATTAGGAAGAGGAGGAGGAGGATGGTGATGAGTAGCCTTGGTGGCAGACATGTTCCGCTATGCCATGGAGTGCGAGAGGGACTTCCTTGCTGCTGCATGGCGCACTCAGTAGATCACCCAGACCCTCTGAGATGCAGTAGACCCTCAAAACTCTGCACCTTCGATGCAATGGACCCTCCCCGCATTAATTATGCGATGCAGGAAGCAGCATAATGAACAACCCTGGTGCCTACTTAGTAGGAATTTCTCCGCCTTTCTTTCTGAATTTGCGGTGGACGCTGTTTTGTGTATGGGGTTCCACTCAGTGATTTCCCTAAGGATTTGGACCTGTACTTATATAATCGAGTTGCCATATGCTCAGGTGTAACATTTGGGAAGGTAAAGATGATCGGACTGCCGGACTGCCGGACTGCACGATTTCTCTTACATTGGAGCAAGTACAAACGTGTGTATCGGGCTGCACGATATATCGGTTTTCACAATTTGTTCCTTACATTTTGGCCAACTAAAATTGTATCAGCACTTAAATATTGTATAGGGCTCAAACACAGGGTTTAGGGCTCAAAAGTGGGCATTGAAATTGACCCTAGATGCCAAGTATGATTTGCATGGGCACTTGGTACATCCAAGGGACACTTGTACAGCCCAGATCCACAATGCATATTTCCCAATCCCGACACGGGGAGGGAGTGACAATAAATAACAATACCGGGCATTTAATGTCTGGTAATTGGAATGAGTACAATCTAAATCCCTTAACGAGGATCCATTGGAGGGCAAGTCTGGTGCCAGCAGCCGCGGTAATTCCAGCTCCAATAGCGTATAATCCCTGTGGCACCCAGAATACACCTTTATACATGGATACTTGGAATTGGTGTTGACAATCGTGCCTCTTTGCTTTCTGCAATCTTGCTTGACTATCTTATTTTGGGGGTAAGTTGGAAGGCCCCTCCGGGATGTTGTTATGTGAAGCGAGCTAGACCAGGGTAATTCAAAGCGCGCGCTTTTGAGCGCTGACTTTTTGACCCCCTCTGCGCTTTAAGCGCAGTTTTTTGCAACCCCCTGTGGGCGCAGCAAGCAATTTTTGCGCTTTTTGCACTACAAAGCGCAGTTTTTTTGTTTTCAAGTGCACTAAAGCGCTGGCCATTTTGGCCATTTGAAGTACCCTGAGCTAGTCTTGGGCCAACAATGGCCTGTCGATGACAAGTGAAACTGAAACTGAAATTGTTACATCCGTGTAGTACAGTTACTCACAGGACGTGATGCTAAGGACACCACAGCGTAAGCCGGAGCTAGCTATAGTCACCGTTTGTCGATGACAACGTAATGTAATACACTAGGGACAATGACATGGCCACATGGGTGCAGACTAGATCAAGATATTCAACTATTCAAGTCACTACTACAAGGAGGTAATTCACCCAGAGACTTCGGAATGCTGAAACGTTTAGTACCGGCAGTAGCTGCACGATGCCCAATTCGAACATCTGAAATCCGTAAACGTTTAGAATCAGGCATGCACGATGGTCAAGCCAAGCATCTGCAATTCGTCAACGTTTCCCATACCACGGAGCGCGAAGGACATACCCTACTATTATATAACGAGTTTGGTTAGTATCAGATTCACAACTAAGGTTTCCAGTTGAAAAATCTAACTAGATGTAAAACTAATAAAGACTGAGAAAATACCGTAGTCAAAATCAAAAAACTAGAACATTAGAAAACGTCGAATTCGAGATTTCGAGGATTCGAGCAATCGAGCATCGCCATATCCTACTAATATACCTCGGAGCACGAAGGACAAACCGGCTCAAATGTTAACCGAGAGTTATCGGGTTTGCGCAATCAATTGGTGTTTGGAAAAATCCTGGTCCTACTTCCTGGGTTGAAAATCTTTCAATACAAAATGTACCAGCAAGGCATCACTAAATTCTGCGAAGTGTTCGCTTTCAAAACCGTTGGCATTCTATGTCGAATCTAGCTACAGTGTGCTGGTCAGTGTTTTCAAAGATGTTGCAAATCATGTTATGATGGTTGGAGATCAATGAAGTTACGTGTCTTGGGTGAGATTGTGTCACCCCCTCCTGCTGTTCGCTAATGATTATATCATCACCAAGATGCTCGTAAATTTGGAGGCGTAGTTATGAGTGGATGTGGCATTCTAGGAGGAAGTTTGCTTCGTCCTCCACCCTATTCTTATCGCAGCACCTGCACATTCTCTCATGTCTCGGGAACCACTGCTCCAAGGTGCTCGTTGCCGCATTTCAGCATTTGCCGTGGCCCTCGAAAAGTTCGTGAGAAGCACGGTTCGACTTCAAAATTCTTGGCACCTGCAGGGCACCTGCAGGTCCTCAGCTGCTTCGCCCCTCCAACCGTGACCTTGCAGTTCCTTAAAAAACTATAAAGTTGACATGCTTGCTCACCGACAATGAACCTTCGCGGAATCGCGTCGCGGAATACCCTGATCCCCCCCCCCCCCCCCCCCCCCCCCCCCCCCCCCCCCCCCCCCTCCCCTCCTCATCCCAAAACACCAACGCACTATGGAGCCACATGCCTATTTCCCCTCGCCCTTATCCAATTCGCCCCGAGATCCAACTCAGATCCACGCCGGTGTCAAGATCTCAAATTTCCGAGGCGCCAATTGGACCTATGCTCCCCAGTCACAACACGAGCAACCCCACGGCCATTTCCCCTCCCCAGCCCACGCGGCCATCTGTGGAGCCCCTGTGGCTGGCGGAGAAACGGATCAGACTCAAGGGACTACGCGTCAGCGAAGGCGTGGGATTTCGCTGTGCACACATCGTCTGATTCAAGGTGTGGCTCGGTGTGGATCAGAGATAGATGTGATTAGGTTTCGGGGCGCCTCGCAGGGAAATGCACCGTTAGTCATGCCAACCACTCGAACGTTCCGAAACTGAAAGAGTTGCGATAGAATATGAACGCAGAGGACTTGCGAATATAACAGTTGATGCTAGGTGCATCACACCAATAGTCCAATACCCTATAACGAGAAGAAGGCATGGCGCGTACGCGCAGCACATCACGAGTTACTCGCACACTTTCGAGGCAAGAGTTACTCGCATAATTTCGAGGCGCAGCATTTTCCAGCATTTGCGTGCGCTGTTGTTGGACAACGTTGCGCTGAACTCGTCATAGGCAGTGTGTAGGGATTGAGGGGATTGGCAGTTGGGAATTGGGGGCGAGGGGTGAGGGTGAGTTGTTTGCAGTTGGGCACCAACATAAGAACAATCTGACCAGCTAAGCCCCAACCTTTCCATTCCAACAAACCAACTATCATACTGAAAGACCCACGACCTCCACAGATGCTGATGAAGGTGGCCGGAAGGTGGTTGAGATGAACCTACGAGAAGATCGGTCTGAACTTCTGATCGAACTGCACTACTGGCTGCACGAGGGCACCGATGAAAACCCGGACGGTGAACCGGAGGACGCTAACCACTATGCCCTTGAGTGAGTTGTGATGCTTTTTTTCAATTTATACTTTCGCCTCAAAGGGTGGGTCTAAATACGCTAGCTCTAGACTTCAAGGATTATATGTGATCGGCAGAATCTCCCATACATGTGTGTTGGTGGGGGGGGGGGGAGGTAAACAGGGCTTGGTTACATGTGTGTGGGTGGGTGTGTGGGTGGGTGGGTGGGTGGGTGTGTGTGTGTGGGGGGGGGGGGGGAGAGTAGGTACCCGGAAGTCGGCGGGAGTTTGCCGACCCTCTACCAATTGTTGTCGTCATGATGATGATGGTGGTGGTGGTGTGGTCATGGTCATGTAGTTGTTTATGTTGGTGGTGGTGGTGGTGGTAGTGGTGATGATGGTGATTATGAAATAATGTATTTTGGTGTTGGTGTTGGTGTTGGAGTTGTTTTTGTTAGTGGTGGTGCAGTCGGTGTTTGTGTTTTTGTTTTTGTTGGTGGTGGTGATGATGGTGGTAGTTGTGAAATATCGTACTTTCAACCTCTCACAAAATCACCCGCCAAAGCCAACACTGACAGAACCACCCACCCGTCTCAATCCATCTACCCAAACCAACTCATAATTCACACGAAAACTCCCCCCTGCCCAAACCAACCTCTCTGACAAAACCACCTACCCATCCGAAACTCGCTGACAGAAACACCCATCTAGCTCAACCCCACTGATAAAGCTACCCACCGCACCCAAACCAAACCAATCCCACTAACAAAGCCACCCACCCAACCCAACGTCGCTGACAGAAACACTTATCCAGCCCAACCCCACTGACAAAGCCACCCACCCAGCCCAAACCACCCCAACCCCACTAACAAAGCCACCCACCCCCAATTCAACCCAACCCCACTGACAAAGCCACCCACCCAAACCAACCCAATCCAACCCCACTAACAAAGCCAATACCCAAACCAAACCAACCAGTTTTGCAGGGCAACAAACAGAATATATCACCGATTTCTACATGGCCTACGTGCAAACCAAAGAGCAAGCTGGATGGAAGCTGTACTTCTCCTCCACTGCTGACCCATCGCCAGAAGTTGAGCTCCCAGACAAGACCGACCAGCTTGATCTGGCCGCCATCGCCAGGCTCTTCCACCTCCCGATTGATGATGCAAGCAAGAAGCTAGGAACGTGCTCTACCAAGCTAAAGAAGATATGCCGCCAGAAGGGCCTCTCCAGGTGGCCGTACAGGAAGGTTGGTGCCCTGACAGGCGGGAAGATGGGCGGGCGGGCGGGCAGACAGACAGGTGGCCTTACAGGAAGGTGGGTGCCCTGACAGGCGGGCAGACGGGCGGGCGGACAGACAGGTGGCCGTACAGGAAGGTGGGTGCCCTGACAGGCGGGCGGGCGGACAGACAGGTGGGCTTACAGAAAGGTGGGTGCCCTGACAGGCGGGCAGATATATATACATAGATAGATACAGCTATGTTGGCTTAATGGAGGAGAGGGGGTGGGGGGTGTTATTGGTATTGTGTTATGGGATGGGTATCATCAGTAGGCTTATTGAGGGAGAGGGGGGGGGAGGGGGGGAGAGGGGGGGAGGAGGAGGGAGGGGGGGAGCGGGAGGGAGGGAAGCAAGTTTTGCAGCATCCAGAATTGGTTGAAAATTCGAGGACCCCCTAGACACCAGACAGATGCTGATTGGATTTTGGAAGGACTTCCCCACTAGATCTGACCAACCAACCAACCAACCAACCAACCAACCAACCAACCAACCAACCAACCAACCAGCCGACATAACCAACCACACACCGCCTATGCAGGTTCGCAGCATCCAGAACCGCCTCGAGAAGTCTAGCCCCCCCGCATCGCCTTTGGGCAAGGCCCCCCCTTTCACCCTATCTACCCCCAAGACGAAAGGCTTGGACTTCAATCCATTGCAAGGCTCGCCCCTACATGTGAGTGCTCCCTTTGTATGCATCTATGTTATAGTCACACACACACATACGGGCACACACAATCCATTGCAAGGCTGGCCTCTTTTTTTAGCTCTTAGCTGCCTAATACTTGCTAGTACCGCCCATAGGGCCGGTACTTGGAGTACCGCCCAGGTACAGGGGGCCGGTACTTGAAGTATAGCCACCTAAGACTTGAAGTACCGCCCAGAGACATAGATGTTAAACGACAGTATGCTGTAAGTCCCAAGTGCCAAGCGCTCAACTGATCCACGCCAGCAGAGGCATCCTACACACCACCCTGAACCCACAAATACCCACCCAAAGCCAACTGGCCTCGATAAGGGCGGCCAACCTGTATGTAATGCTCACATTAAGCCCCCCTCACCCCACCCCCACCTCACCTCAACCCCCCTATCCACCACCACCACAAACACACACACGACCACTCCTTTATTTCTCATTATTCCTTCCACCCCAAATCACACAGACCCCTCTCACCCATGCCTTCGCCCAAACACAATCAAACTAACATGCACACACGCACATTCAAGCAACCACACACATGACCCCCTACCTGCCACTCCTTTCTCACTATCCCTTCCACCCCAAATCACAGGCCCCTCCCACCCACGCCTACGCCCACACCATGGGCTCTACCAGGGTTACAACTGGGGCCCCCCCTACTGCTCTGGGGAACAACATGCATCAAGGGGGTGGGCTGAGCCCCCCCAACATAGGCAGCGCCGCCTTGCAGAGTTGCGATAATGGGGGGCCTGGGAGGGGCTTGGATTTCTCCACCCCCTGCCCGGGATTCGCTCCCGACAACGCCATGTCAGGTAAAGTAATGGGTCAGCATGCACCTGGCACCAACAGGGGGCAGGAGGGGGACCTGCTGGACTCCTCCATCCCCCACCTGGGCTTCGCTCCTGACAACTCCATGTTAGGGGAAGTGGTGGGCCAGCATGCAGCTGGCACCAACAGGGGGCAGGAGGAGGACTTACTGGACCTGGAATTTTCCATCCACCACCCGAGCTTCGCTCCTAACAACACCATGTTAAGTGAAGTGGTGGGCCAGCATGCAGCCGGCACCAACAGGGGGCAGGTGGAGGATCTGCTGGACTTGGATCTGATGGACCTGGACCTGCTGGACCTTGGGGGTATGGGGGAGATGGAAATCGGGCTGAGCCCTCCCAACATGAACAACCCCACTTTGAAGAGTTTCAGGGGGCAGGAGGAGGACCTGCTGGACCTGGATCTGCTGGACTGGGACCTTGGGGGTACGGGGGAGATGGCCAAGTTTGGGCAAGGCCCCCTTGGGGCGTCTTCTACATCCCAGACCAATGAGCCAGCTAAGTCGTGTATGAAAAAAGACTCTGTACCGCTCCCAAACCCCAGCATGAAGACCCTAGAAGAGTTGTTAGTCATGCAAAATGACTCTGTACCGCTCACAAAAACCAGCATCAAGACCCTGGAAGAGTTGTTAGTCATTCAAGACGACTCTGTAGTGCTCACAAACCCATTTTCGACTGCTTTTTTATATTTTGACTGAGACGCGCATGTTTTTCCAATTATGTGAGTTAGCTACGTAGCTAAGTATCTGGGGGAACTTCAACTTGAGCTTGGTGGAATGGCTCCATTGGTGGCTGTACCCACGGCATGCGAACAGGCTGGACCCCTCAACCCCACGCCTACGGCGGAACATTGTTTATTTTTCTATGTTTATTCTTTATTTTATTCTTTATTTATTTTTTATGTTTATTTTTATGTTATTATTTATTCTTTTTTGGTACATTGCTGAAGCCTTCAAGACTTCTCTGGTAGCAGATACCAACGTGTTCGTATCTGCTAACCTGCTTGCTATCTTCGGCAGTTTCTTCATATCACAATTTGTAATGACTGAACTTCGCAGAATTTCAACTACCGTTAATGGTTGATAATGAAACGATATACAGATATTGCAGACTAGTAATGACCCAGCATATTTGACAGATAAGACAGACGCATTATTTCCCAGCACGTTTGACAGATATGACAAACAAGTTATGCTCCAGCATATTTGACAGATGACAGATATGACAGACAAATTATACCCCAGCACGTTCGACAGATATGACGTATATGACAAACAAGTTATGCCCCAGCACGTTTGACAGATAATATATGACAGACACGTTATGACCCAGTATGTTTTGACATATATGTTTTATATAATTATATGCTAGAATGTAACCAAGTTCAACTACCGTATTCAAGTTCAAGCTCACATCAGACTTAATCAGGTTTGGGTGAAGAATCCTCCAAAATCTACTTTTTGAGGCAAAGAGGTAACTGTTTTCAAAATCTGGAGCTGGCGGGAAGCTGCCATGGGTAGCAAAAAAAGGAAACAGTGATGCCCTCCCTTTAGCCTATTCGGCCCACCTCTGGACTATAACATATATACATGCATACAGCCCGTTTCAGTGATACGATTGGTCTAGTGGAACACAAAATCGCTTTAACGACGAAGGATCGGGGGTTCGAGTCCCCCTACGGTCACCCTTAGCGTTGCAGGTCATTGCCAACCGCGATGGTAGCTTGCCCAGTCGAGGTGGTAGACCGCTCTCTGCCCGTGTACGACGGTTTCCCTTAGTACCACGCCCCACCAGGCGTTCTCATTACATACATACAGTGATGTGCAACCAAGGCACATGACATCAATCAGTTCCATCGTGTGCCTGGATGCATATCTGGGCATTTCTTTCCACTTGTCTTGGCAGCTTCTAGGCAGCTCCTTGGGCCAGCCACTGGACTAAGCCCCAAGGAAAGTTGGAAAGCTGGTTACGTCAGCATGCAGGCGTACTAGGCTGCTTTCGGCTTGGCTGGATAGCTAGCCAGGGGAGCTGCCTAGAAGCTGTCGGTAAAAGCCGAAAAGAATAGCTGTGATGCATGTAGTCATGTACATATACTCAAGACTGCTCCTCCGCCTCCATTGCGTGGTAGGCCGAGACCAGGTGTCAGAGTGGTGAACTACAGAGTCACGAGTGCTGTATTGGCATCTTATAAGATGCCAATACAGCACTCGTGTCTCAGCAGTTCACCATTCTGACACAGGTGCAGTAGCGGTGTGCGAAAACCAACCCCCAGAAACCCCATGGTACCCTTCCCCAATCGAGCAATCAAACTGGAAGGTTCACTTACCCCCCCCCCCCCCCCCCCCCCCCCCCCCCCCTTTGCAAGGCGTTACAATTCCCAATTGTATACACTGACTGGGTGCGAGCCTACGCAAGTGCAGAATTCCAATTAGGGATGAAGCTCATACCTAAACCACGTTGTATGTATATATGGTACAGTCTAGGGAAGGCCCAATACGGTAGGCTAAAGGGACTTGCCAACCCGTGATAGGAAGGGCTTACAAAACATGGATGAACTGAACACCCAAAAAACGTTTTACTGACGGGGGACAGGAGTTCGTGCTACAGTGATAATTTAATTATACAATATAATTAAATCACCATCTCACATGCCTTGGTGTATTAGTGTCATCTTATTTTTGTTGCACCTCTCAGTTTTGAGACACGCTGTCTCTAGATCTGATCTCACAAAGTTTGGCTTTTAAGTAATTGCCCGGAACGACAGGTGGCAACGATGTAGCTGACCGAAGCCAGTTAGTTATGAGACAGTTGGCTGACGTGTCAGGCTTCGTCTTGGACGCGGTCGCGGTCGTCGGCTGGCGGACCAGGAGGGGGGCTCCGCCCCAAAACTGGAATCAGGAACACGCTGAGCAGTAGAAGTGAATGGAATGTCCCACTCCAGAGATTGACCTGTGTAGTAAACAAATTCCTGAGAAAGCCATCGAGCCAAGCACCAAAGCGAACCTGGCAGCGCAGCAATTATCCGCCAGTGGCGTTCCCACGCCCGCGCTGACTTCCGAGTGCAGTACATTCATTAAGTACTGCCAGCTTAGTTTCCAGTGGAGGGCTAATTTTTTTTCACCTCCCGAGATGTTATTTCGCGCCGCTTGCCCTTCAATTGCGCTCGGGACGAATAATTTTGCTCGACCATCTAGTCAAACTACTGGCCCCTGGCACCACTAGCAGCGCCCTTTGGCGAATACATTCCCCCCAACCTCCAGCATTCGTGCGCAGGTTGATTTGGGTTAAACTCATGCGCTAGCTCTTCACAGGTCGAGAAACCCAAATCGAGAAACCTATTTGGTCGGGCGGTAGTTGACAAGTGGCGTGCGCAAACTAAAACTCCTCTCGAGGTGGTCATGCTGCGCAAACACCTCCTTCACTAGCCTATACAGCAGAGATACTATCAATCTATCTATCAGCTCCTACGCTTGTTACGAATATCCTGGTAACGAGTCAGTCGGACAAACGGAGCACCCCACTCCTTCTACCACCTTCCTTCGTTCGAGGTCAAGTACACAGTTTCCAAAGCTTATTTCTTCCTGCCTCTACAGTTGTTCTTCTGCGCAGACTGCGTAGACTGCTGCGTCTGCTGCGTCCGTTGAATCTGCCGCGTTTAATATCCATCAGCTACTTTTGTTGCGTCTCCTGCATCTGTTACTTCGCGTCTGACAGTTCGCCTCCAAGGGCACTGCGAATATGTCAGCAAAGGAGAGGGAGCTCCAAACCCAGGTGCGGCAGCGAGATGCGGAGCTCAAGCACCTGCAGAGCGAGGTCGAAGATCGTGGCAAGCTGCTCGTCCGAACCAAGGGCGCCATCGAGCAACTGCAGCAGGAGCTAGGGACAAGCAGAAGGGAGATAGAGGAGGCGCAGCAGGAGCTCCAGCGGGTGCGAGGGAGGAAGGGGCATGTGGGTGGGTTGGTAAGGGTGGTGAGTGTGTGTGGAAGGTGTGACTTGGTGTGACTGTTTGTGTGGGTGTGGGTGGGTGTGGGTGGGTGAGAGGAAGGACAGATGCTCCAGCGGGTGAGAGGGATGAAGGGGCATGTGGGTGGGTTGGTAAGGGTGGTAAGTGTATGTGGAAGGTGTGGCTTGGTGTGACTGTTTGTGTGTGGGTGGGTGGGTGAGAGGAAGGACAGATGCTTCAGAGGGTGAGAGGGATGAAGGGGCTTAGAAATGGGGGTGAATGGGTAAGGGCAGTGAGTGTTTGTGGGAGGTGTGGCTTGGTGTGACTGTGTGTGGGTGGGGGTGGGTAGGTGAGAGGATGGACATGGCTTAGCCGGGTGAGAGGAAGGACAGGGCTGAGGGCCTTGAGGAGGGGGGGGGGGGGGGAGGGGGGAAAGGACAGTGGGGGTGGGTGGGGGTGGCGTTGGGTGAGTTAGAGGAGAGTCGGGGCTTAGTGGGGCGGGGGTGGGGGCGGTGAGAGGACGGGCTAGGCTTTAGAGTAATGATGGTGTGTATATGTGTGTGTGCGTGTGTATGTGTGTGTGTTTGGTGTGTGTGTGTGTGATGGTGGTGGTGGGGTGGTGGTTGGGTGGGGTGGGGGGGCTGAAAGGCAGGGCTTCAGCATGGTAGTGGGTTGGTGGTGTGTGGGGGGGTATGAGTGGGTGTGGGGGGAAGGGGGTGAGAGGAAGGTCAAGGCTTAGGAGTGGGTGGAAGTGGGTTGGTGAGTGTGGGTTGGTGGTGGTGGTTTGTTTGGTGAGTGTGTGAGGTGTGTGTCCGTGAGGTGCGTGTTTGAGATGTGTGTGTGTGTGTGGTGTGTGTGCGTCTGTGGGGGCAGAGTGAGAGAGCATGTGGGGACTACGAGTGTGTATTTGAGGGCGGGTAGAAGTTCGTTTGTGCGTGTGTGTGTGTGGTGTGTGTGCGTGTGTGTGGGTGGGGGGTTTAGATGTTGGTTAGGGGGGGGGGGGGGGGGTACTGGGATGAACAATGTCTCAAGCTATGGGGCATCCCTTTTTAAAGTGGAATACGGGGTGAATGAGGTTTGGGGCCAAGTGCATTTGGGGTGTGTGTGAGTGTGTGTGAGGTGGTGTGTGTGTGTTTGTGAGGTGTGTGTTTGTGAGGTGTGTGTGTGGTGTGTGTGAGGTGTGTTTGTACCTTAGTGTGTAGGCAAGTGAGGTTGGGGCCAAGTGCATTTGGGAGCTGCTTGTGTTCCCCTGCCCCTTACTCCCCTAACTTCTTGAAGGTGAGTGTGTGGTGTGTGTGTGTGAGGTGTGCGTGTGGTGTGTGTGTGAGGTGTGCGTGTGAGTTGTGTGTGTACCTTTGTGTGTAGGCAGGTGAGGAGTAGTAACAAGAACAGGTGGGGGCAGCTTGTGTCCCCCTGCCCCTTGTCCCCTTACTCCTCCTCACACACACATGTACCTTTTTGAGTAGGCTGCACAGGAGCAGTACCAAGTACAGGTGAAAGTGGATCGTGAGGTTGCTGCCATGGTTACCCCCCCCCTCCCACCCCCCCACCCCCACCCCACTCCCCGCACACCACCCACCCTTCCTCCCACCCCACCACCCCCACCCACCACCCACCCCACCCACCACCACCACTGCAGGCTACGGAGGAGCAGTTCCAAGCACAGGTTAAAGCGGATCGTGAGGTTGCTGTCATGGTCCCCCCCCCCCCCCCCCCCCCCCCTCACCACCACCACCACCCCACCACACCACCACCACCACCACACACACACACACAATAGCACCCCACCCACCCACCACCACTGCAGGCTACAGAAGAGCAGTACCAAGTACAGGTCAAAGCAGATTGCAAGGTTGCTGCCATGGCCCCCCCCTCCCCCCCCCCCCCCCACACACACCCACCACACACCACACACACACCACCCCCACCCCACCACACACACACACACACACCAACCCCTCGGCACCACCACCACCACCACCACTGGAGGCTACAGAAGAGCAGTAGCAAGTACAGGTCAAAGCAGATTGTGAGGTTGCTGCCATGGCCCTCCCCCCCTCCCCCCCCCCCCCCCCCCCCCCCCACACACACCACACACACACACACACACCAACCCCTCGGCACCACCACCACCACCACCACTGGAGGCTACAGAAGAGCAGTACAAGTACAGGTCAAAGCAGATTGTGAGGTTGCTGCCATGGCCCCCCCCCCCTCCCCCCCCCCCCCCCCCCCCCCACACACACACCACCCCCACCCCCACCCACAACACACACACACACACACCAACCCCTCGGCACCACCACCACCACCACCACTGGAGGCTACAGAAGAGCAGTACCAAGTACAGGTCAAAGCAGATTGTGAGGTTGCTGCCATGGTCCCCCCCCCCCCCCCCCCCCACACACACACCAACCCCCCTCCGCATTACCTCACCACCACCACCACTGCAGGCTACGGAGGAGCAGGTGAAAGCGGATCGTGAGGTCGCTGTCATGGTCCCCCCCCCCCACACCAGTCCACCCCCACACACACCACCCCACACACGACCGGACCCTCCGCATTACCGTCCACCACCACCACTGCAGGCTACGGAGGAGCAGGTGAAAGCGGATCGTGAGGTCGCTGTCATGGTCCCCCACCCCCCCCGCCCCACCCACACACACCAACCCCAACCCTCCGCATTACCTCCACCACCAACCACTGCAGGCTAACGGAGGAGCAGGTGAAAGCGGATCGTGAGGTCGCTGTCATGGTCCCCCCCCCCCCACAAACACACCAACCCCTCCGCATTACCTCCACCACCACCACTGCAGGCTAACGGAGGAGCAGGTGAAAGCGGATCGTGAGGTCGCTGTCATGGTCCCCCCCCCCCCCCCCCCCCCCCCCCCCCCCCCCCCCCCCCTCCGCATTACCTCCACACCACCACTGCAGGCTACGGAGGAGCAGTACCAAGTACAAGGTCAAAGCAGATCGTGAGGTGGCTGCCATGGAGGAACAGCTTGGTACAAAAGCTGCACAGATACGATCTCTACAGAGTCAGGTGGGTGGTGTTTGGCAGCACTGGTGGTGGAGAGGTAGGGGGCTGGTGGGTAGGGTAGGGTGGGATGGGCGGATATGGGGGGTGGGGGTCGGGGGTATGGGCTTGGTATGAAAGCTGAGCAGATACGATCTCTGCAGAGTCAGGTGGGTGGAGAGGAAGGGAGCTGGTGGGTAGGTGGGGTGGGGTGGGGGTCGGGGCATGGTTTGGTACAAAAGCTGCACAGATACAATCTCTGCAGAGTCAGGTGGGTGGTGTTGGCAGCACTGGTGGTGGAGAGGTAGGGAGCTGGTGGGTAGGGTGGGTTGGGGGTCGGGGTAATGGCTTGGTACAAAAAGCTGCACAGATACGATCTCTGCAGAGTTCAGATGGGGTGGTGTTGGCAGCACTGGTGGTGGAGAGGTTAAAACACACACAGGGAGCTGGTGGTAGGGTGGGTTGGGGGTCGGGGTATGGCTTGGTACAAAAGCTGCACAGATACGATCTCTGCAGAGTCAGATGGGTGGTGTTGGCAGCGTTGGTGGTGGAGAGGTAGGGAGCTGATGGGTTGGGTAAGGTGGGATGGCGGATATGGGGTGTGGGGGTCGGGGTATGGGTGGGTACAAAAGCTGAGCAGGTACGATCTCTGCAGAGTCAGGTGGGTGTGCTTGTGTGAGTGATGAGTGTGGGTGGTATGTGTGTTTGGGAGTGCTTGCTTGGGTGGTGAGAGTGGGTGGTAAGTGTGTTTGGGAGTGCTTGTGTGGGTAGTGAGAGTGGGTGGTAATGTGTGTTTGACTGAATAAACAAATACATTTTTTTTAATAACAAATACATATTTCAATAAACAAATACAAAAATATATCATCCCACACTCCCCATCTCCAATCACCCAACCTCCCTACCACCCCCCACCCCACCCCACCCCTAGATGCAATGCCTTCAGAACTGAGTGGATGATGGCGGCATATCAGCATGAGATGTCGCATACGGATTTTCAGTTTACTTACCTTCATAAATAAATACAAAATCTCCCGCTCCCCATCTCCATCCCCCCCCCCCCCCCCACACACACACACACACTCATACACACACACAACACACACACACACACACATACAAACGGGCCCCCCCCCCCCCCCGCCCCCCCCACACACACACACAACACAACAACACACACCACACACAAACACACACACACAAAACAACACACTCACACACAACACACCACACACACGAACACTCAACACACACACACAC
The DNA here is from genome assembly GCA_022414725.1 of Microglena sp. YARC. Taxonomy (NCBI): domain Eukaryota; kingdom Viridiplantae; phylum Chlorophyta; class Chlorophyceae; order Chlamydomonadales; family Chlamydomonadaceae; genus Microglena; species Microglena sp. YARC. The sequence continues at coordinate 2,700 of JAJSRW010002155.1, read as the reverse complement.
ACAGCACACACACCACACACACACACACACACACAAACACACACACACACACACACACACACTCCCCCCCAGATGCAACGGCTTCAGACTGAGTTGGAAGATGGCGGCCATCAGCACGAAATGGAGATGTCGGCATTGACTGTGAAGGTCCGAGAGCGAGATAAGAAGGTGGCAGCCCTTCAGGATGAGCTGGAAGGGAACAAGGAGGCAGCTCCACATGGTCGACCTCCGCACCTAAAAAGAACATGCTGACCAAGGTAGGCCACACTCATGCTAATTTGGCTTGGCTTGGCTTGGTGGGTTGGGTCTGGTCTGGTCGACCTCCACCTTTAAGAACATGCTGACAAGGTAAGCTACACTCTTTGCTAAATTGGGTTGGCTTGGCTTGGCTTGGTAAAATTTGATCAGGTTGGCTAGGTTTGGGTCAATTTGGGTTGGGTTTTGATTTTACCTGTTAATTTGGCTTGGCTTAGCTCGGCTGGGCTTGGCTTGGATTCATTTGGTTGATTTTGGGTTTATTTGGGTTACGATGGGTGTGCTTGGCTTGGCTTGGCTTGGGTCCAAGAGTGAAAAAAGGTGGTGTCAGCCCTTCAGGATGAGCTGGAAGGGAACAAGGAGCAGCTCCACATGGTCGACCTCCACCTGAAAGAACATGCTGACAATGTAGGCCACACTCCTGGTTGGCTTGGCTTGGACTGGGCTGGGTTGGGTTGGGTCTGGTCGACCTCCACCTGAAAGAACATGCTGACAAGGTAGGCCACACTCCTGGTTGGCTTGGCTTGGACTGAGCTGGGTTGGGTTGGGTCTGGTCGACCTCCACCTGAAAGAACATGCTGACAAGGTAGGCCACACTCCTGGTTGGCTTGGCTTGGACTGGGCTGGGTTGGGTTGGGTCTGGTCGACCTCCACCTGAAAGAACATGCTGACAAGGTAGGCCACACTCCTGGTTGGCTTGGCTTGGACTGGGCTGGGTTGGGTTGGGTCTGGTCGACCTCTCACCTGAAGAACATGCTGACAAGGAAGTCACAACTCCTGGTTGGCTTGGCTTGGCTCGCTTAATTTGAGTTGGGTTGGCTTGGTTTGGGTTAATTTGGGTTGGCTTGGCTTGGTTTGGGTTAATTTGATTTGGGTCGGGTTAATTTGTGGGTTTTGATTAATTTGTTTTTTTCATAATTGTTTACCTGGTTGATTTGGCTAGGCTTGGCTTGGCTTGGCTTCATTTGGGTAATTTGGGGTTCGTTTTGGCTGGGTTGGCTTGGCTTGGCTTGTGTCAGGTCAGGTGTGTCGGGTCGGGTCGACCTCCACCTGAAGGAACATGTAGACAAGGTAAGCCACACTCATGCTTAATTTGGCTTGGCTTGGCTTGTGGTCGGCTTGGCTTTGTGTGCGGGTCAGTTCGGGGTCGGGTCAGGTCGACCTCCACCTGAAAGAACATGTAGACAAGGTAAGCCACACTCATGCTTAATTTGGCTTGGCTTTTGGCTTTGTGTCGGGTTCGGGTCGGGTCTGGGTCAGGTCGACCTCCACCTGAAAGAACATGTAGACAAGGTAAGCCCCTCATGCTTAATTTGGCTTGGCTTGTGTCGGGTCGGGTCGGGTCAGGTCGGGTCGGGTCAGGTCGGGTCGGGTCAGGTCGACCTCCACCTGAAAAAACATGTAGACAAGGTAAGCCACACTCATGCTTAATTTGGCTTGGCTTGGCTTGTGTCGGGTCGGGTCGGGTCAGGTCGACCTCCACCTAAAAGAACATGTAGACAAGGTAAGCCACACTCATGCTTAATTTGGCTTGGCTTGGCATGTGTCGTGTCGGGTCGGGTCGGGTCAGGTCGACCTCCACCTGAAAGAACATGTAGACAACGGTAAGCCACACTCATGCTTAATTTGCTCGCTTGGCTTGGCTTGTTGTCGGGTCGGGTCGGGTCGGTGTCAGGTCGACCTCCACCTGAAAAGAACAATGTAGACAAGGTAAGCCACACTCATGCTTAATTTGGCTTGGCTTGGCTTGTGTCGGGTCGGGTCGGGTCAGGTGACCTCCACCTAAAAAGAACTATGTAGACAAGGTAAAAGCCACACTCATGCTTAATTTGGCTTAGCTTGGCATGTGTCGTGTCGGGTCGGGTCGGGTCAGGTCGACCTCTCCACCTGAAAAAGAACATGTAGACAAGGTAAAGCCACACTCATCGCTTAATTTGGCTTTGGCTGGCTTGGTGTCGGGTCGGGTCGGGTCAGGTCGACCTCCACCTAAAAGAACATGTAGACAAGGTAAGCCACACTCATGCTTAATTTGGCTTGGCTTGGCATGTGTCGTGTCGGGTCGGGTTCGGGTCAGCGTCGACCTCCCACCTAGAAAGATACATGTAGACAAGTAAGCCACACTCCATGGCTTAATTTGGCTTGGCTTGGCTTGTGTCGGGTCGGGTCGGTCGGGTCTATGGTCGACCTCGCACCTGAAAGAACATGCTGACAAGGTAAGCCACACTTCTCTCGCTTAATTTTGGCTTTGGCTGGCTTGGCTTGGGCTTGGGTCGGGACGACTCCACCTGAAAGCAGAACATGTAGACAAGGTAAGCCACACTCTTATGCTTATATTTGGCTGCTTGGCTTGGCTTGGCTTGGCTGGCTTCGGCTGGCTTTTGGGCTGGGTCGGGACGACCTCCAGCGCTGAAAGAACAATGTAGAGCAAGGTTATAGCCACCTCAT
>JAJSRW010001012.1:0-34372 GCA_022414725.1 Microglena sp. YARC | reverse complement strand
TTGGTAGCTCCTCTAACCTGCTATTTCCAGCTTCCTGAAACCAAAGCCAGGCTAATGCACCCCAGGGAAGCCGGCACTAGACAATCCTCTAGCCCACCAGCTTCTAGGTAGCTCCTCTAATGTCTACATTTCAGCCTGCAACCAAAAGGCAGGCGCTAGGCCACCAGGAAAAGCACCGCATAGGTTCACTCTTCTAGCACCAGCTCTAGCGTAGCTCCTCTAACTGCTATTCAGCGCTGAACCCAAAGCAGGCTAGTGCACCAGGAAGCCGGCATAGTCATCCTCCTAGCACCAGCTTCTAGGTAGCTCCTCTAACTGGCTATTCAAAAACCTGAACCAAAGCACGCTTGAGTGCCACCAGGAAGCCGGCATAGTCACTCTTCCTAGCCAACCCAGCTTCTAGTGAGCTCCTCTAAAAACTGGCTATTCCAGCCTGAAACCCCAAATCTCTATCTCTGCACCAGGACAAGCCGGCATAGTCAATCCTAGCACCAGCTTCTAGGTAATCCTCTAAACTGCGCTATTCCAGCCTGAAGCCAAAGTCAGGCTAGTGCCCACCAGGAAGCCGGCATAGTCACCTCCTCTTAGCAGCCAGGCTTTAGGTAGCTCCTCTAACTGGCTATTTCCAGCCTGGAACCAAAGCAGGCTTAAGTGCACCAGGAAGCCGGCATAGTTATCTTCTCTAGCACCAGATTCTAGGTAGCTCCTCTAACCTGCGCTATTTCAGCTGAACCAAAGCAGGGCTAGTGCACAGGAATGCCAGGCATAGTCAAACTCTGCTCAGCACCAGCTCTATAGGCTCCTCTAACTGGCTATTCAGCCTGAACCAAAGCAGGCTACGTGCCCAGGAACCGCATAAGTCACTCCTTCTAGCCACCAGCTTCTAGGTAGCTCCTCTTAACTGCTATCTCAACCTGAACCAAAGCAGCGCTACCTGCACCAGGAAGCCGGCATAGTCCACTTTCTAGCACCAGCTTCTAGTCAAGCTCCTCTAACTGGCTATCAGCCTGAACCAAAAGCACGGCTAGTGCACCCAGGAAAGCCCGGCATAGTCACTCCTCTAGCACCCAGCTTCTAAGTAAGCTCTCTTAACTGGCCTAAATTCCCAGCCCTGAACCCAAAATAGCCCAAGGCTAGTGCCACCAGCGGAAGCCGCATAGTCCAATCCCTCTAGCACCCCACCTTCTAGTTAGCTCCCTCGAACTGGCTATTCAGCCTGAACCAAAGCAGGCTAGTGCACCAGGAAGCCGGCATAGTCAACTCTTTCTAGCACCAAAGCCTTCTAAGGTAGCTCCTCTAACTGCGCTATTCACCCTGAACCAAAAGCAGGCTAGCGTGCACCAGGAAGCCAGGTCATAGTCACTCCTCTAGCACCATGCTTCTAAGGTAAGCTCCTCAACTGCTATTCAACCGAAACCAAAGCAGTGCTATGCCGTACAGAAGCTGCATATAGTCAATCCTCTAGCACCAGCTCTAGGTAGCCTCCTCTGACTGGCTATTCAGCCTGAACCAAAGCAGGCTAGATGCACAGGAAGCCGCATAGTCAAAAATCCTCTAGCACCCAGCTTCTAGGTTAGCTCCTCTAACTGGCTATTCAGCCTGAAACCAAAGCAAAAGCCTAGTGCACCAGGAAGCCCGGCATAGCACTCCTCTAGCAACCAAGCTTCTAGTTAGCTCCTCTAACTGGCTATTCAGCCTGAACCAAAGCAGGCTAGTGCACCAGGAAGCCGGGCATAGTCACTCTCTTCTTAGCACCAGCATTACTAGGTAGCTGCCTCTAAACGTGGCCTATTCAGCGCTGAAACCAAAGCCAGGCTAGTGCACAGGAATGCCCGGCATAGTCACTCCTCTAGCACCAGCTTCTAGTTAGCTCCTCGCTAAGCTGGCTATTGTCAGTCCTGAACCCAAAGGCAAGCGCTACGTGCACCAGGAAGCCCGGATAGTCACTTCTCCTAGCACCAGCTCTCTACGGTAGCTCCTACTAAAACTGGCTATGTCAGCCTGAACCCCAAAGACAGCGCTAGATGCATACCAGGGAAGCCGCATATTCAACTTCTCTAGCACCAGCTTTTTTCTAGGGGTTAAAGGCTCCTCTAACTGGCTATTTCAGCCTGAACCAAAGGCAAGGCTAGTGCACCAGGAAGACGCCAGAGTCACCTTCTTAAGCACCAGCTTCTAGTAGCTCCTCTAACTGGCTATCCAGCTGAACCAAAAGCCAGGCAGTGCACCAAGGATAGCGGCATAGTCACTTCTTCTAGCACCAGCTTCTAGGTAGCTCCTCTAACTGGCTATTCAGCCTGAACCAAAGCAGGCTAGTGCCACCAGGGAAACCGCATAGTTCACTCCTTCTCTATAGCAACCAGCTTCTAGGTAGCTCCTCTAACTGCTATTCATCCTAAAAACTCAAGAAGCTAGGCTAGTGCCACCAAGGAAGCCCGGCATTAGTCACTTCTCTAGCACCATCGCTTCTACTTAGCTCCCTCTAACTGGCTATCAGCCTGAACCAAAGCAGGCAAGTGGGCCCAAGTGAAGCCCGGCATAGCACTCTTCTAGCACCAGCTTCCTAGGGTAGGCTCCTCTAACTGGCTATTCAGGCCGAACCCAAAAGCAGGCTAGTGCACCAGAAAGCCGCATTTAGTCACTTCTCTGCACCCAGCTTCAGTAGCTCCTCTTAACTGGCTACTGTCACCTGCAACCAAAGCAGCGCTTAGCTGCACCAGGAAGCCGGCATAGTCACTCTTCTGAGCACCAGCTTCTAGGTAGCTCCTCTAAACTGCGCTATTCCAGCCTGATCCAAATCAAGGCTAGTGCACCCAGGAAGCCGGCAGTGAGCCCACTCTTTCTAGCAACCGGCTTCCTGAGGTAGCTCCCTCTTAACCTTGGCTACTTCAGCTCTAAACCCCCAAAGCAGGCCCTAGGTGCCACCCAGCGAAGCCCCGGCCATTAGTCACTCCTTCTTAGCACCCAGCTTCTAGGAGTACAAGCTCCTCGTAATGGCTTATTCAGCCTGAACCCAAAGCAGGCTAGGTGCACCAGGAAGCCGGCAATAGTCACTTCTCTAGCACCCAAGCTTCTAGTAGCTCCTCTAATCTGGCTATTCAGCCTGAACCAAAGCAGCTAGTTCAGCACCAGCGAAGACGGGACATACGTCAATCCTCTACACCAGCTTCTAGGTAGGCTCCTCTAACTGGCCTATTCAGCCTAACCAAAGCAGGCTCCTAGCTGCCCACCAGGAAGCCGGCCATTAGTCACTTCTCTACAACAGCTTCTAGTAGCTCCTCCTAACTGGCTATTCAGCCTGAAACCAAAAAGCAGGCTAGCCACCAAGGAAGCACAGGCGCATATCCACTCTTTCAGCACCAGCTTCTAGGTAGCTCCTCTAAACTGACCTATTCAGCACTGAACCCAAAGCAGGCTAGTGCACCAGGAAGCCGGCATAGTCACTCTTCTAGCACCAGGCTCTACGGCTAGCTCCCTCTAACTGCTATTCAGCCCATGACACCCAATAGCAGGCTAGTCTTCCCACCAGCGAAGCCGGCATAGTCCACTTTCCTCACACCAGCTTCAGTAGCTCCTCTAACTGGCACTTCAGCTCTGAATCTCAAAGCAGGCTACGTGCACCCAGGAAGCCGGCATTTAGTCACTTCTCTGAGCACCCAGCTTCCTAGGTAGCTACCCTCTAACTGGCTATTCAGCCTGAACCAAAGCAGGCTAGTGCACCAGGAGACGCATAGACAATCCTCTAGCAACCAGCTCTAGGTAGTCCTCTAACTGGCTACTCAGCCCATGCAACCAAAAGCCAGTGCTAGTGCACCAGGAAGACGGCATCATCACTTCTCTAGCTAACCAGCTTCTAGGTAGCTCCTCTAACTGGCTTATTCAGCCTGAACCCAAAGCAGGCTAGTGCACCAGAAGCGGCATAGTGCACTCTTCTAGCACCAGCTTCAGGTAGCCCTCTTAAACTGGGCTATTCCAGCCTGAAACAAAAAGCAGGCTCAGCAACATAACTCTATCGGCAACTATGCACCTAGGCAAGCCGCATAGTCACTCTTTAGCAACCAGCTTCTAGGAGTCTCCTCTAACTGGCTATTTAGCCTGAACCAAAGAGCGAGGCTAGTGCACCAGGAAGCCGGCATAGTCACTTTCTAGGCACCAGCTTCCTAGCGTAGCTCCCTCCTAACTGCTATTTCAGCCTGAACCAAAAAGCAGGCTAGGCACCAGGACAGCCCGTGCATAGTGCACTCCTCTAGCACCAGCTTCTAATGGTAGCTCCTCTTAACTGGCTATTCAGCCTGAACCGAGAAGCAGGCTAGTGCACCAGGAACGCCGGCATAGTCACTCTTCTAGCACCAGCTTCTAGGTAGCTCCTCTAACTGGCTATTCAGCCTGAACACAGGAAAGCAGGCCTGACTAGGTGTCTTTATCGCTAGTGCACCAGGAGAGCCGGCAGCCTCGCCTAGTACTCTCTAACTGGCTATTCAGCCTGAACCAAAGCAGGGCTAGTGCTAACATTCCTCTAGCACGGCAGCTTCTAGTAGCCTCTAACTGGCTATTCAGCTGAACCAAAGCAGGCCTAGTGCACCAGGAAAGCGGCCAGTCACTTCTCTAGCACGGCAGCTTTCTAGGTAGCTCCTCTAACTGGCTATTCAGCCTGAACCAAAGCAGGCTAGTGCAGCCAGGAAGACGGCATAGACAATCTCTAGCACAGCTTTCTAGTAGCTCCTCTAACTGGCTTTCAGCCTGAAACGCAAAGCAGGCTGTGCACACAGGAAGCCGGCATAAGTCCACTCTAGCACCAGCTTTCTAGTAGCTCCCTCTAACTATTAGTGAACCAAAGCAGGCTAGTGCACAGGAAGTCATTTTCTAGGCACCTTCTAGTGCTCCTCCTAAACTGGCTATCAGCCTGAACCAAGCAGGCTAGTGACCAGGAAGCCGGCATAGCTCTCTTCTAGCACCAGTTTAGGTTAGCTCCTCTAACTGGCTATTTCAGCTGAAACCAAAGCAGGCTAGTGCCCAGGAAGCCGGCATAGTCCTCTTCTTAGCACCAGCTTTAGGTTTAGCTTTCCCCCCTCCCCCTTAAAACCCCTGGGGGCCTATTTAGCCTGAAGCCAAAGCAGGCTAGCTGCACAGGAGACGGCATAGTCACTCTTTAAGCACCAGCTTTTCTAGGTAGCTTTTCTCTAACATGGCTATTCAGCCTGCAACCAAAGCAAGGCTAGTGCACCAGAAGCCCGGCATAGTCAGCTCTCTAGCACCAGGCTTCTAGGTAGCTCCTCTAACTGGCTATTCAGCCTGAACCAAAGCAGGCTAGTGCACCAGGAAGCGGCATACTAGTCACTCTCTAGCACCAGCTTCTAGTAGCTCCTCTAACTGGCTATTCAGCCTGAACCAAAGCAGGCTAGTCACCAGGAAAGACGGCAATAGACAATCACTCTTCTAGCACCCAGCTTCTAGGTAGCTCCTCTAACTGGCTATTAGCCTGAACCAATAGCAGGCTAGTGCACCCAGGAAGACGGCATAGTCACTCTTCTGACCAGCTTCTAGGAGCTCTTAACTGCCTATTCAGACTGAACCAATAGGCAGGCTCGTGACACCCACGCAGCCGGCGATAGTCACTCTCTCTAGCACTAACTGCTATTCTGCTGAACATTAGAGCCGCTAGTGACCAGGAGCCGGATAGCACTCCTCTAGCACAGCTTCTAGGTAGCTCCTCTAATCTGCTATTCAGCCTAACCAAAGGCAAGGCTCGTTGCACCAGACCGGCATAGCTAGGCTTTTAAAAGTAGTTCCTAAAACTGGCCTATTCAGCCTAACACCAAAAGCCAAGCAGTGCACCAGGAAAGCCGCGCATAGTCACTAGCAAAGCTTCTGGTAGTCCTCCACTCGCTATCTCAGCCTAACCCAAAGCCAGCTAGTCACCAGGAAGCCGGCATTAGTACTTTCTGAGCACCAGCTTCTAGTAGCTCTCTAACTGCTATTCAGCCTGAAACCAAAGCAGGCTAGCTGCAACAGGAAAGCCGGCATAGTACGTTCTAGCACAATGCTTCTATGGTAGCTCCTCTAACTGGCTATTTAGCCCTCGAGCCCCCAAAGCAGGCAGTGCACCCAGAAGACCGGCATAGTCACTCTTCTTAGCCACCAGCTTCTAGAGTAGCTCCTTGTAAACTGCTATTCGCCCTAAAAACCAAAGCAGGTAGTGCAGAAGGCCACACGAAGCCGCTAGTCCACTCCTTCAGACCAAGCTTTCTAGTAGCTCAAACTCTATACTGGGCTATTCAGCCTGAACCAAAGCAAGGCTAGTGCGCACCTCAGGAAGCCCGGCATTAGCCGGTCACTCTTCATAGCACCTAGCTTCTCTAGTACTTCTAGGTAGCAAGCCTCCTGTAGCAACCTAGCCTGACCAAAGCAGGCTAGTGGCAGCAGGAGACGGCATAGTCACAATCCTTCAGCACAGCTTCTAGGTAAGCTGCCCGGACTGGCTATTCAGCTGAAACTAACCAAAGCCCCAGGCTAGTGCCACCGAGGAAGACGGCATATGTCAATATCGCTCTAGCACCAGCTTCTAGGTAGCTCTCCTAACTCTATTCAGCCTGAATCCAAAGCAGCAGTGCACAGGAGGCCGCGCAAGTCACTTCTCTAGCACCAGCTTCTAAGGTAGCTCCTCTAACTGGCTATTCAGCTGAACCAAAGCAGGCTAGTGCAACCAGGAAGACGGCATACGTCACTCTTCTAGCACCAGCTTCTAGTAGCGTCCTCTAACTGCTATTCAGCCTGAAAAACCCCCAAACGTGGGGGCCAGGCTAGTGCACCAGGAAGCCGGCATAGTCACTCTTCTAGCACCAGCTTCTAGGTAGCTCCTCTAACTGGCTATTCAGCCTGAACCAAAGCAGGCAATAGTGCACAGGAAGCCGGCTAGTCACACTCTTCTTAGCACAGCTTCTAGGTAGCTCCTCTAATCTGGCTATTCAGCCTGAACCAAAGCAGGCTAGTGCACCCATTTGGAAGCCGGCATAGTCACTCTTCTAGCAGCCCAGTTCTAGGTAGCTCCTCTTAACTGGCTAATTCAGCCCCTGAAAATCCCAAAGCAGGCTAGTGCAAAACCCAGGAAGCCGGCATAGTCACTCTTCTAGCACACCAGCTTCTAGGTAGCGTCTCTCTAACTGGCTATTCAGCGCTGAACCAAAGCAGGCTAGTTTGCACCAAGGAAGCCGGCATAGGTCACTCCTCTAGCACCAGCTTCTAGGTAGCTCCCTAAAACTAACTGGCTATTCAGCTGAACCAAAGCAGGCTAGTGCACCAGGAAGCCGGCATAGTCATCTTTCTAGCACCCAGGCTTCTAGGTAGCCTCCTCTAGTGCACCCAGGAAAGCCGGCATAGTCACTCCTCTCTAGCACCAGCTTCTAGGTAGCTTCTCTAGTGCACCAGGAACCCGGCATAGTCACTCCTCTAGCACCAGCTTCTAGGTAGCTTCTCAAGTTGCACCAGGAAGCTGGCATACGTCACTTCTCTAGCTTTCTGTTGAGTCTGTGGGCTTCGCCCTAGTATGGCTGGCTCAGGGAGCCCCAGAACTTGCTGGCTCCGTAGCTGAAAGAAAGCACTGTTTTGTAGACTCTGAGCACGTTTTCTTTTTGGCTACATGTAGAGTAGCTTCTAGGAAGCTCCCTTTCCCAGTCTTTGGGCTGAAAACACGTACCCCAAAAAAGAAACTATGAGCAATTCCATTATTTTTACCAGCAACATGATAGGGTAGCCACAAACAGAAACAGTGTAAGCCACACCCCCGTGGTTTCGCCCCGTGTGAGCCACACCCCCGTGGTTTCGCCAAACCGTGTAAGCCACACCCCGTGGTTTTGCCCGTGTGAGCCACCCCCCCGTGGTTTCGCCCCGTGTAAGCCACACCCGTGGTTTCGCCCAGAGCATGCCACACCCCCGCGCCACGACCCACTCTATGCCATCCCCCCGTGGCTACGCCCCTGACCTGCCGCCTCACGTCGACCGTCGGACCGCACGCCCTTACACGACCCCAAGTGTAGGATGAAACCATGCTGGCGACCGTGGATGCTAAAGTCTGGGAAAGAGTCAGCATCGTTGGTTCCATTCTTTCTATGGCCGGCACAGTGATGATGGGTCAGCCGGCTGGCGAGCACCATTCATGATCTGTGTGAAAGGCGTCCTCCACTGCTGTCTGCAACAGTTTGAAGGACAGTTGGGAATTAAAACATGATGCAGTACCATTTTGTTGGTGCTGGTGTGTCTGTGTGATTGTGTGTGTTGGGGGTGCGTGTGTGTGGGTGGGTGGGGTGTGTGTGGGTGGGTGGGGGGGGAGGTGGAGGCGTATGTCGTGTTGGTGTTTGCTGCTTAGGCAATATGGGGAGTTTGCCTATGACCCGTTTTGTTAAATCGTGTGACCCAAGACCATGACGGGTTAGCCGGCTGGAGAGGACCCCATGATCTGTGTGAATGCGTCCTCACTGCCATCTGCAGCAGTCACTCCCCCCCACCCCCCACCACCGAAAATAACCCCCCGCCCACCCCCACCACCTCCACCACACAAACACATCCACATCCACATGCACATATACATCCCCCAAAATCCATATGCAGCAGTCACTTCCCCCCTCCCCCCTCCCCCCCCCCCACACATCTAAATCCATAAGCTGATATGCACAATATACATCCACATATATACATGCAATCCAAATCCAAATATCTGTATACATCCACATGCAGATACATATCCACATCCACATGCACATCCACGTATGCATCCACATATGCACATCCAAGTCCACATCCACATCCAAATAGAAATCCACATGCACATCCACATGAAAATTCGCATTCAGATTCACATATACATCCACATCCACATCACCTGTGACGTGCAGATGCAAATCCACATCCAGACCACAAATACATCCACATCCACATCCAAATACAAATCCCCATGCACATCCACATCCACATGCAAATCCGCATTCAGATTCACATATACATCCACATCCACATGCGCATCCACATGCAGATGCAAATCCACATTCGGACCACAAATACATCCACATCCAGATCCTTATACATCCACATATACATCACGTGTGACACTCACCTTCCCCGAAGTATGTTGATTCTTGAAGGTGACCGGAGTCGCCAAACAGAAAGGGAGACATCGACGAATCCAGCAACTCCCTCAACATCCACATCCATATACACATCCACATATACATCCACATCCATATAAATTCATATCACCTGTGACACTCCCCACAAGTATGTTGATTCTTTTAGGGTGACCGAAAGTACCCAAACAGACCCTAAGAAGTTTTGCAGAAGGCAGGAAGTATACCCCCCAAACAAGACCTGCTGACCCCAAACAGACCCTAAGAACTTTGACCTGTTTGGGTACTTCGGTCACCCTAAACAGGTCACCCCAACTCCCCAAAGTATGTTGATTCTTTAGGGTGACCAAAGCACCCAAACAGAAAGCGAAACATGGACGAATCCAGCAACTCCCTCAACATCCACCTCCATATACACACATACATTCACATTGACTTTGACACCCACCTTCCCCAAAGTATGTCGAGTCCCGAGGGCGTCTGGAGTCATCAAACAGAAAGGGAGACAATCGAAGAGTAGACCAGCAACTTCCTCCACAACCTATAGGTTAGGCAGGCAATGCAGGTTGTGATCGTAGTGCCGTAGGCAGTTATTGCGGGTTGTCATTGTAGTGCCCTAGGCAGGTATTGCAGGTTGTCATTGTAGTGCCGTAAGCAGTTATTGCAGGTTGTCATTGTAGTGCCTAGGCACTGTATTTGCAGGTTGTCATTGTACTGCCGTAAGCAGTTATTGCAGGTTGTCATTGTAGTGCCCTAGGCAGGTATTGCAGGTTGTCATTGTAGTGCCCTAGGCAGGTATTGCAGGTTGTCATTGTATATATATATACATATAGAAGAAATGTGTGTGTATTTCTAGAGTACAGGGGTAGCCAGACAGGCTAGAGGGACTTACCCAACCTTAAGACAGGAAAGGCAGTTCAGAAAACAAGCACTGGTGAACTGAACCCCTACACACCTTCTTCATGTTCTGCCTCATCATCGCAGCTTGACCTGAGGTCACCAGCTGCCTAAGAATTGGGTCCAGTCGAGTCTTCAGCTCATGCTTGTGAATCAGCACACTGAACTCGCGCCAATCAATGACCTGCCAGCATAAAGACAGTGATTGTGAATCAGCACACTGAACACGTGCCAATTAATGACCTGCCAGCATGAAGACAGTGATTGTGAATCAGCACACTGGACTCGCGCCAATCAATGACCTGCCAGCATGAAGACAGTGATTGTGAATCAGCACACTGAACACGTGCCAATTAATGACCTGCCAGCATGAAGACAGTGATTGTGAATCAGCACACTGGACTCGCGCCAATCAATGACCTGCCAGCATGAAGACAGTGATTGTGAATCAGCACACTGGACTCGCGCCAATCAATGACCTGCCAGCATGAAGACAGTGATTGTGAATCAGCACACTGAACACGTGCCAATCAATGACCTGCCAGCATGAAGACAGTGATTGTGAATCAGCACACTGGACTCTCGCCAATCAATGACCTGCCAGCATGAAGACAGTGATTGTGAATGAGATGTGAATGTGATGTGAATGCAGCAACTACAGCTATAGCACAAAAAAGCAACAGCATAGAAAAGAATAACAAATGGCATCATCAGCAGCAACTACAGCTCTAGCATCAGCTTGAAATTGAACTTGGTTACATGGCTCCAGTATCAAAAAGCTCCAGTATCAAAAAGCAAAGGCATCAAAAAGCAACAGTATCAAAAAGCATAACAAAAGGTAACATCAGCAGCAACTACAGCTCTAGCATCAGCTTTAAATTTAACTTGGTTACATGGCTCCTGTATCAAAAAGCTCCAGCATCAAAAAGCAACTGCATCAAAAAGCAACATCAGCATCAAAAAGCAACATCAGCATCAAAAAGGAACAGCATCAAAAAAGCAACATCACCATCAACAAAAAAGCAACAGCATCAAAGCATAACAAAAGTTAACATCAGCGTAGGGCAACTACAGCTCTAGCATCAGCTTGATTTTGAACTTGGTTACATGGCTCCAGTATCAAAAAGCTCAAGCATCAAAAAGTAACAGCATCAAAAAGCACAACAAAAGCAACATCAGCAGCAACTACAGCTCTAGCATCAAAAAGCATCAAAAAGCAACAACATCAAAAAGCAAACAGCATCAAAAGCTCTAAGCATCAAAAGCTCCAGCATCACAAAGCATAAAAAAAGCAACATCAGCACAACTTACAGCTCTAGCATCAAAAAGCATAAAAAAAGCATCATAAAAGCATCAAAAAAGCAACAGCAGCAAAAAGCAACAGCATAGAGAAGAAAAACAAAAGGTAACATCAGCAGCAACTACAGTTCTAGCATCAGCTTGATTTTGAACTTGGTTACATGGCTCCAGTATCAAAAAGCTCCAGCATCAAAAAGCATCAACATACAAAAGTCAACATCAGCAGCAACTACAGCTCTAGCATTAGAAGAAGCATAAAAAAGCAACAGCATTAAAAAGCATAACAAAAGCAACATCAGCAACAACAGCAGCTCTAGCATCAGCTTGAGCTTTATTACTTGGCTCCAGCTATATTAGTCATGCAGCCTGTTGCTCGATCTAGTCACCACAGGAAGGACGGGATACTGTAAATTTGAACTTGAACTTGGTTAACAGGAACAGGAACAGGAACAGAACAAGCAACAGCAGCAGCAGCAACTACAGCTCTAGCGTTAAAAGAAGCATAAAAAGGGAACAGCATCAAAAGCATTAACAAAAGCAAAAGCAACAGCAGCAACAACAGCAGCTCTAGCTTGAACTCGATTACTTGGCTCCAGCTATAGTTAATGATAACGTCTGGTGGGGCGTGGTGTTAAGGGAACCCGTCGTACGCGGATAGAGAGCGGTCTTCTACCTCAACTGGACAAGCTACCATCGCGGTTGACAACGACCTGCAACACTAAGAGCGACGGTAGGGAGAGTCGAACCCCCAACTCTTCGTCCTCAGAGTGATTTGGTCTACCACTAGACCAACGTATATCACTGAAAGGGGCTGCTCCAGCTATATTAGTCATGCAGCCTGTTGCTCGATCTAGTGGTTCACTACTGGTTCTGTACTCTGGAGTGTGATCTCCGTTCAACGAATGGCTGAATGGCAGAGCTCCTTGAACGGCGTAGATGCCCAGTTCGAATCCCCACGGGTGCGCTTAAGTATTCACGGTCGCTGTCAACCTCCATGGTAGCTTTGCCCAGGTTAAGTAACAGCCCGTTCCCCTACCGCCGAAAGAACGGGGGCTCCCTTAATACCATGCCCCACCAGGCGTTAGCATTACTTGGCTCCAGCTACATAAGTCATGGAGCCTGTTGCTCAATCTAGTCACTACTGGAAGGATGAGATATTGTAAATTTGAACTTGAACTTGATTCCCTGGCTTTAACCTTGAAGTCTGCTCGCCGTCCTCGGCAGTAACACAACTTATTCAAATCAAAGTATTAAAAAAACTTGAGAAGACTTGAGCTCTAGCATCAGCATCAGCTCCAGTGCAAGCCATCGGCAAGGTTCCTTCAACCTGGCACGCCCGTGGTAAGGCGAAAAGTTGTTCAATTTTCAGCACCAGCATCGGCACCAACAAAATCGCCGTCTTCGGTAGTAACATAATCGATTGAAATAACCAAATCACCACCTGACCAAATCGCCACGCCACACCAGCACCAGCACCAACAAAATACTTCCTTGAACGCGAACTTGTTTACGTGGCTCCAGCCTTCAAGGCTGGTCGCCGTCTTTGGTAGTAACAGAATCGATAGAAGTTACCAGATATCTACCTGACCAAATCACCACGCCACACCAGCACCAGGACCAACAAAATACTTCCATGAACGTGAACTTGGTTACATAGCTACAGCGAGCAATTCAAACTGCTCTAAGTGCGCCTACTCTTTTGTAGAGTGCAACGCCATTCAAAACTGAATACTCGGTGTCGCTGCGGTTTGTGTCGGGAAAATAAAACACACCTCCTGGGGTGAAATACCTTACACAACCCTCAAAAAATAAGGGTAGTCTCAACCAAAAACTTCCACTGGCCGCATCTTCTAGGGGTAGTCCCATCTCACCCCACCACCCCTCTCCAGCCGCACCTCTTCTAGGGGAAGGTCCAATCTGCACCAACCATCGGCGCACTTTGCCACCTCATTTACACCACCCCTATTCTCCGAACAACCAGCCGCACCTCTTTCTAGGGGTAACCCACCTCACCCCACCCCACCCACCACTCCACACCAGCCGCAACCTCTTCTAGGGGTAACCCCATCTCACCACCCACACCACACCACACCAGCCGCACCTCTTCAAGGATAGTACCATCTCACACCACCCCACCGCACCACCTACGGCACCACCCCACTCCACCCCACACCACACCAGCCGCAACCTCTTCTAGGGTAGTACCATCTCGCACCACCCACACCCACCGCACCCCACTACCGCACCCCACCCACCCACACCAGCCACACCTCCTCTAGGGGTAGTCCCACCCCACCCCACCCAGGCCCGCACACCAGCCGCACCTCTTCTAGGGGTACTCCACCCCACCCCACCCGCACCTGACCCACCGCACCCCACACACCCCACATCCACACCAGCCACACCTCTTTAGGGGCACTCCCACCCCACACCACCACACCCACACCACCACCCCACCAACACCACACTACTCCAACACCAGCCGCACCTCCTCTAGGGTAGTCCATCTCAGGCAATTGCCATCCCTGGGGGTAGATAGGGATCTTGCCCAACAGTCACCAACATGACTGGAATGCATCCAAACATGAGAGCAGCCACTGTAGAGAGGGCAGCACACACAGGGGGGCATTACTTAGGGTGCGAGCGTGGGTGTTGTTGTGTGGGTGGGTGGGTGTGAGCGTGGGTATTGGTGTGGGTATGAGCGTGGGCATTGGTGTGGGTGTGAGCGGTGGGTATAAGTTTGTGGGTGTGAGCGTGTGTATTGGGTGGTGAGTGTGAGCGTGGGCATTGGAGTGGATGTGAGCGTGGGTTGGTGTGGGTGTTGGTGAGGGTGTGGTGGGTGTGGGTTGGTGTGGGTGTGAGTGTGGGTGTTTGGTGGGGTGTAGGGCGTGGGTGTGAGTGTGGGTATTGCGTGTGGGTGTGAGCGTGGGTGTTAGTGTGGGTATTGGTGTGGGTGTGAGCGTGGGTGCTGGTGTACGGTGTGGGTGTGAGGTGTGGGTATGGTGTGGGTGTGAGTGTCGGGTGCTGGTGTGGGTGTGGGTGTGGGTGTGGGTGTGGGTGGTGGGTGTGGGTGTGGGTGTGGGTGTGAGTGTGGGTATTGGTGTGGGTGTGAGTGTGGGTGTGGGTGTGGGTGTGGATTCCAATCTACAGAAATTGGATGTAATGAAGAGCAGCCGGGGATTGTACAGCACAATAGCTCCACTCTACAGCCACTGTACAGCACTGTGCAACCACTGTACAGCCACTGTACAGCACAACAGCCACTGTACAGCACAACAGCCACTGAGCAACCACTGTACAGCACAACAGCCACTGTACAGCCACTGTCGCACAGCACACACAGCCACTGTACAACCAACAGCCACTGAGCAACCACTGTACAGCACAACAGCCACTGTACAGCCACTGCACATCACAACAGCCACTGTACAGCACAACAGCCACTGAGCAACCACTGTACAGCACAACAGCCGCTGTACAGCCACTGTACAGCACAACAGCCACTGTACAGCCACTGTACAGCACAACAGCCACTGTGCAATTCTCTCACTGGTACAGGCACAACAGCCACTGTAAAGCCCACTGTACAGCCACTGCACGCACAAACAGCCACTGTACAGCACACAGGCCACTGTTGCAAACCACTGTACAGCACAACAGCCACTGTACGCCACTGTTACAGCCACAACAGCCACGTACAGCTAGCCACTGGCAAACACTGTACAGCAGCAAACAGGCGCAGTACAGCCCACTGTACAGCACACAGCCACTGTAAACAGCACAACAGCCACTGAGCAACCACTGTACAGCACCAGCCTGTACAGCACAACAGCCACTGTAACAGCCACTGTAACCAGCACAAACAGCCATGTACAGCACACAGCCACTGTGCAACCACTGTACAGCACAACAGCCACTGTACAGCCACTGTACAGCACAACAGCCACTGTGCAACCACTGTACAGCACAACAGCCACTGTACAGTTTACCACTGTACAGCAGCACAACAGGCACTGAGCAACCACTGTCACAGCACAACAGCCACTTTGTACAGCACAACAGCCACTGAGTAACCACTGTACAGCAGCAAACAGCCACTTTGTAATCAGCACTGTACGCAACAACAGCCAACTGTACAGCCACTGTACAGCACAACAGCGCACTGTGGCAACCACTGTTACAGCAGCACAACGGCTACTGTACAGCCACTGGTACAGCCACTGCAAGCAGGCAACACAACAGTCCACTGTACAGGCACATAAAGCCACTGTACAGCACAACAGCCCACTGTCAACCACTGTACAAACACAACAGCCACTGTATTACAGCCACTGTAACATCACCAAA
Organism: Microglena sp. YARC; assembly: GCA_022414725.1. Classification (NCBI taxonomy): domain Eukaryota; kingdom Viridiplantae; phylum Chlorophyta; class Chlorophyceae; order Chlamydomonadales; family Chlamydomonadaceae; genus Microglena; species Microglena sp. YARC. The sequence goes on along the minus strand of JAJSRW010001012.1, from coordinate 18,713 downwards.
GCCACTGTACAGAACAAGCCATGTGCAACACTGTACAGCACAAAACAGCCACTGTACAGCCCCAAAAAAAAACAATACAGCCACTGGTATCAGCACTGTGCAACCACTGTAACAGCACAACAGCCACTGTACGCCACTGTACAGCACAACAGCCACTGTGCAACCACTGTTACAGCACAACTAGCCACTGCTATACGCCACTGTACAGCCACTGTAAGCACAACAGCCACTGTACAGGCATAACAGCACTGTGGCAACCACTGTACAAGCACAACGCCACTGTGCAACACATGCACAGACAACAAGCAACTGTACAGCACAACAGCACTGTGGCACACTTGTACAGCACAACAGCCACTGTAATCAGCGCACTGTACAGCACATCAGCACTGTACACAGCAGTAACAGACACTGTGCAACCACTGTACAAGCACAAAGCCATTGTGCAACCACTGGTACAGCACAAACAGCCACTGTACAGCCACTGTAGCAGCCACCTGCACCAGCACAACAGCCACTGTACAGCACAAAGCCATGTGCAACCACTGTACAGCACAACAGCCACTGTACAGCCCACTGTACAGCCAAGCCACTGAGCACACTGTACAGGCACAACAGCGACTAGTTACAAGCACAACAGCCACTGTATCAGCAACAAACGTCCACTGTGCAGCGACTGTAACAGCACAACGAGCAGGTGTAACAGCCATGTACAGCAAACAGCCACTGTGCAACCACTGTACAGCCACAACACCACTGTACAGCCACTGTATTTCAGCACAACAGCCACTGAGCACCACTGTACAAGCACAACAGCCACTGTAACAGCACAGCAGCCACTGAGCAACCACTGTAGCACGCTCACAAACAGCCACTTGTAGCAGCCACTGTAGCAGGCACACACACCACTGTGCAAACACTGGTAACAGCACAAACGGCCGGACTGTTACAGCCACTGTCAACAGCACTCGCACTTAGCACAACAGCCACGGGTTACAAGGAACACAGCATGTGCAACCAGTGTACAACACAACAGCCACTGTACAGCCACTGTACAGCACAACAGCACTGTAAGGCAACACCACTGTGCAACCACTGTACAGCACAACAGCCCTGTACAGCACAACAGCCCACTGTACAGCCAGCTGTGCAACCACTGTAAACAGCACAAACCAGCCACCGTACAGTGCCACTGTACAGCACAGACAGCCATGTGCACCACTGTACAGCACAACACAGCCACTGTTATAGCCACTGTACAAGCACTGTAACAGCCACAACAGCCACATGTACAGCATAACAGCCTGTGCAACACTGTAGCAGCACACAGCCACTGTGCAACACTTTGCAACAGCACCAGCATTGACAGCCACTTTGTAGCAGCACAAAGCACTGTGCAACACTGGTACGCACGAACAGCCACTGTCAGATAACAGCCACTGTGCAACCACTGGTACGCACACAGCCCACTGTGCAACAACTGCACAGCACAACAAGCGCATGTACGCAGCGCACAACAGCACTGTACAGCACACCAGCCTCTGGTGACAGCTCACTGTTAACAGCACGAGCAGCCACTGTAGGCAACAAACAGCATTAACTTTTTGAGTTGAATGCTTTGGTTTTGAAGGTTTCAGAAGCCTTTGCCCTTGCCCCCCCCCCCCCCCCCCCCATTGGCCTTAAAAGGCAATATCTTCCTACTCATAATAATTATGTCATTAAAGTTAGGTGAATACTAATTCTCACGTGATCTCTATCAGTTGGTGGCGACCTAAAAACGTGGTTTTGGCTTACATAATAAGCGACCCTGCGCCCCATGACACGCGCCACCAGCCCACATGCAAAACCTCCCCAAGGCCGGCTTGAAGGCTTCAGAAGCCGAAGGAATACATGCTTGCAATTTTTTCGTGCCGTCTACTAGGTTCCGAATTCACATATTAAGCAGATTTTAACACAAACAGGGGGCCGGATTTTTGAGATCCCCCACGCCTCTCCCATCAGCCGTCAGTCATACTGGGTCCCGAATTCACAAACAATTTTGCAACATATGGATATCGTATATAAATGGTAGCTTTAGCTAGTCAGACTGCAACTTGCGCATTATATTTGATTTCATTGACATCAATTATGATGACATGATATCAATTATCGCCGTTCGTTATCAACCACTAAGAGACTAAACCAACCATAATCGATCTGGGTACCTAGGTCGTGTCCAAGGGGGGAGAAGGAGGGAGGGAGAAGGGGAAGGGAGGGAGAGAGAAAACACCATAAGGGAGGTCGTGAAGGAGAGGGGGGAGAAGAAGGGAGGCGAGGGAGAAGGGGGGAGGAAAGGGAGGGGGAAAGAGAAGGAGGGGGGAGGGATGGGAGAGAGGAAGGGGAGGAGAAGAACGAGCTCACCATATTTGATCAGATCCCCCAGGGGGGAGGAAAGGGAGGGAGGGAGATAGGAGGGAAAGAAGGGAGAGAGGGGCGAAGGGAGGGGAGAGGACGAGGGAGGGAGGAAGTAGACAAAACGGATATTGAGAAGGTTGAGGGAGCGGAAGCAGGAGGAAAGGAAGGGAGGGAGCAGAAAGGGAGAGCGAGGGATTGGGAGATGGGAGGGGGGAGAAGGGAGGTGGGAGGGAGATTAGAAGGGGAGAGAAGGAGGGGAGGGATAGGGAGGGATGGAGAGAGAGGGAGGGAGGGAGGGAGAAGGAGGAGGGAGGGGAGGGAGGGGAACGAAAGAGGGAAGGGAGGGAGAGGAAAGAAGGGAGGAGTAAGTGTGTGCTCACATATTGACCGGATCGCCTAGGTTGTGTCCTGGGGGGGAGAAGGAGGGAGGGAGAAGGGAAGGAGGGAGAGGAAGAGGAGGAAGGGATGGAGAGAGAAGGGAGAGATAGAAAGGAGGAGAGAGGGAAGGGGGGGGAGAGGGAGGGAGGGAGAGGGAGGAGAGAAGGAGGGAGGGATGGGACGGTTGGGGAGGGGAGATGGAGGGAGGGGAAAGAAGGGAGGGAGGGAGAAGGGAGGGATGGAGAGAGAAGGAGGGAGAGAAGAAGGGAGGGAGGGAGAAGGGAGGGAGGGAGAGAGAAGGGAGGGAAGGGAGAGGGAGGAGGGAGAGAGAAGGAGGAAGGAGAGAGGAGAAGGAGAAGTGAGGGAGGGAGAGAGAGAAAGGAGGGAGGGAGCCAGGGAAGGAGAGAGAAGGGAACAGAGAAGGAGTTGTGTGCTCACCATATCGATCCGGGTCCCCAAGGTCGTGTCCTGGTGGGGAGAAAAGCAGAAAGGTCCGAATTTGCATCACTGCCAGAAGGCAATAAACTTCTTCTTCCCTGAGCTTGTGTCATGGATGAAAATAGTCGCTTCGGTTGCTGTAAGTTTCCCACACATCTTTGCGTCCATTCTGCTCGCACTTGGAACAATGGGAGGCCTGCCCTCCGTAAAAGAAAAGGTACCTGGGGCCAGGGTAGGAATGCGCAATTGGTTGGTGTGGAAGGGAGGAAGGGTTCCCGTTGGCATTTCAGCACAATAGGGAGGCTTGCAAAATAAAAGGTGCCCAAGAAAAGTTGAAAAAACGTCGAAAAAGTCGAGTAAGGTCGAAAGGTAGAAAAGGTAAAAAGAAAAGTTGCAAAAGGTCAATAAGGTAAAAAGGTCAAAAAGGTGAAAAATATGTGAAAGTTGCATAAGGTGCAAAAGGCGCAAAAGAAAAGGGCACCTTCAACATTTGGGTGCTGTAAAAGAAAAGGTGCAAAAGGTGCAAAAAAAGAAGGTGCACAAGTTGAAAAGGTGCAAAAAGGCGCAAAAGAAAGGTACCTCTAGCATGGGTGTGGCTGGACACGTTCCTTTTCGCTCTGCACAATAGGAAGCCTCTCCTCCAAAAGAAGAGAGGTACCTTCATCATAGATGTGATACCCCCCCCTCCCCCCCCCCCAAGACCGCCCCCAGCGCACCTAATCCCCAATCCACCTCATTCCAACGCACTACCACCCACCCTCCTCTCAAGCATCCACCCACACAGCACCTACACCCGCTCTCCACCCTCCTCCTACCAACCCACCCACACAGCTACCCCCCTACCGCCCCTACCCCCATCCAAATCCTATCCCCCCCCCCCCCCCCCTCCAACTATCCACCCACACAGCTCTACACCCTCTCCCCATCTCCCTAAAACCTACCACTCTCACAGCCCCACTCACTCTCGCTTTCGCTCCAACCATTCAACTCCTTGGCTTCAATGCCTGCAAGCGCTTCTTTCGCCCCCCCCCCCCCCCTCCACACACACACACACCCACACACCACCCACACACCCACACACCCACCTCAACCCACCCTCCCTCCTCCAACCCTTCACCCACCCAGCCCCACTCACTCTCGCTTTGGCTCCAACCACTCATCCACCTTAGCTCCAATTCCTGCAAGCGCTGCTTTGTCCCCCCCCCCCACACACACACACATACACTCCACTCACCCCACCATCCCTCAATCCTACACCACCCAGCCCCACTCACTCTCGCTTTCGCTCCAACCACTCATCTACCTTGGCTTCAATGGCCGCAAGCGCTGCTTTTGTCCCCCCCCCACCCACCCACCCACCCACACACACACACACACACACACCACACACACACACACACACACACACACACCACCCCACCCACCCACACTCCACTCACCCACACTTCCCACTCACCCCACCCTACTTCACCCACCCAGCCCCACCCACTCTTGCATTCGCTCCAACCACTCATCCACCTTCGTGTCAATGCCTGCAAGTGCTGCTTAGTCCCCAGGAGCTGCTGGCGCTTGTGCGTAATTTCAAAATTCTCACTCATTCACTCTCTCACTCTCCCATCCTCTCCCCACTCACCCTCGCTTTCGCTCCAACCACTCATTCACCTTGGCTTTCAATGCCTGCAAGCGCTGATTCGTCCCTACCCCCCCCACACACACCCCTACCCCCGCACCCCACCCCACCAACCCACACCCACTCCTCCCACCCCACCCACTCTCCCTCCAACCCTCCACCCACCCAGCCCCACTCACTCTCGCTTTCGCTCCAACCACTCATCCACCTTAGCTCAAATGCCTGCAAGCGCTGATTCCCCCCCCCCACCCACCCACCCACCACCCACACACCCACCCCACCCCACCCACACACTCCTTCCACGCCCACCCTCCCCTCCAACCCTCCACCCACCTAGGCCCCACTCACTCCACTTTCGCTTCAAACCACTCATCCACCTTGGCTCAAATGCCTGCAAGCGCTGCTATTGTCCCCCCCCACCCCCTCCCCCCCCCCCCACTCCTACCCCCCCCACACACCTTCCCTCCAATCCTTCACCCACCCAGCCCCACTCACTCTCGCTTTTGCTCCAACCACTCATCCACCTTAGCTTCAATGCCTGCAAGCGCTTCTTCGTCCCCCCCCGCCCACACACACACTCCAACCCACTCCACCACCCAGCCCCACTCACTCTCGCTTTTGCTTCAACCACTCATCCACCTTGGCTTCAAGCGCTGCTACCCCCCTACCCCCTACCCCCTACCCCACCCCATCCACCCACTCGAACCCACCCACTCCACCCACCCCACCCTCCCTCCAACCCTCCACCCAACCAGCCCCACTCACTCTCACTTTTGCTTCAACCACTCATCAGCCTAAGCGTCAATGCCTGCAAGCGCTGATTTCCCCCCCCCCCCCCCCCCCCCCCCCCCCACACACACACACACACACACCCGCACACAACACACACCCACCACCCCACCCCCCACACACACTCCTTCACCCCACCCTCCCTCCAACCCTCCACCCACCCAGCCCCACTCACTCTCGCTTTCGCTCCAACCACTCATCCACCTTGGCTTCAAGCGCTGCTGCCCCCCTAACCCGTACCCCCCCCCACACCCACCACCCACCCCACCCCACCCACACACAATCCACCCTCCCCACTTCACCCACCCAGCCCCACTCACTCTCGCTTTTGCTCCAACCACTTATCCACCTTGGCTTCAATGCCTGCAAGCAATGCTTCGTCCCTACCCCCCCCACACCCCCCACACACCCCCACACACTCCACACACCCCCTCCACCCACCCCACTCCACCCACCCAGCCCCACTTACTCTCGCTTTCGCTCCAACCACTCATCCACTTTGGCTTCAATGGCGGCAAGCCCAGATTCGTCCCTAGGAGCTGCCAGCGCTTGTGAATTCGAATTTGAATTTGAATTTGAATTCGGCGCTTGTGGGTAGTACAGCTGCCACACAGACTCTCTCCGAAGGTCGGCCAGCTTATAGCCGCACAAGGGTCCGCACACCGCCTCCATGGTGGGTATTGTGATGTCCTTTCCAGGCATGAAGCAGGATTTGCACACGTTGGCCCCTTGATCAGATTTTGCCCAATCACTACACACCAGAAATTTTGTTTTCAGTTCAGAAAGTGGGTTACCTGGCAGCTTTTGGCACTGGGCATTTGCACACGTTGCCCCCTTGATCAGATTTTGACCAATCACTACACACCAGAGAGATGCTTTTCATTTTTCAGTTCAGTATTGTGAAGTGGTAGCATGAAGCAGGATCTGGAGAGGTTGCCCCCTTTAACAGGTTTTGACCAATCACAACATATCAGAGATTTGTTTTTCGGGTTTCAGTTCAGTAAGTGTGTTACCTGGCAGCATGGAGCAGGATTTGGAAACGTTGCCCCCAAGAGCAGGTTTTGACCAATCACAACACACCAGAGACCTTGTTTTCAGTTCAGAAAGTGGGTTAACCGGTAGTTTTTAGCACTGGGGATTTGCACACGTTGCCCCCTTGATCAGATTTCGCCCAATCACTACATGTCAGAGATTTATTTTTCAGTTTTCAGTTCAGAAAGTGTGTTACGTGGCTTTTCGCACTGTGGATTTGCACACGTTGACCCCGTGATCAGATCTTGACCAATCACTACATGTCAGAGATCAGTTTTCAGTTTTCTGTTCAGAAAGTGTGTTACGTGGCTTTTAGCACTGGGGATTTGCACACGTTGACCCCGTGATCAGATCTTGACCAATCACGACATGTCAGAGATTAGTTTTCAGTTTTCTGTTCAGAAAGTGTGTTACGTGGCTTTTAGCACTGGGGATTTGCACACGTTTCCCCCCTGATCAGATCTTGACCAATCACTAGACACCAGAGATTTTTTTTCGGGTTTCAGTTCAGTAGTGTGAAATGGTAGCATGAAGCAGGATTTGCACACGTTGCCCCCTTTATCAGGTTTTGACCAATCACTTCACATCAGAGATTTGTTTTTCCGGTTTCAGTTCAGAAAGTGTGTTACCTGGTAGCATGAAGCAGGATTTGGACACGTTGCCCCCTTGATCAGATTTTGACCAATCACTACACACCAGAGGCTTTGTTTTCAGTTCAGACAGGGGGTTATCTGGCAGCTTTTAGCACTGGGCATTTGCAAACGTTGCCCCCTTGATCAGATCTCGACTAATCACTATATATCAGATATTGTTTTTCAGATTTCAGTTCAGAAAGTGGGAAACCTGGTAGCTTTTAGCACTGGGGATTTGCACACGTTGCCCTCTTGATCAGTATCTGACCAATCACTACATATCAGATATTGTTTTTCAGATTCAGATTTCAGTTCAGAAAGTGGGTTACCTGGCAGCTTTTAGCACTGGGGATTTGCACACGTTGCCCTCTTGATCAGTATTTGACCAATCACTATATACCAGATATTGTTTTTCAGACTTCAGTTCAGAAAGTGGGTTATCTGGTAGCTTTTAGCACTGGGGATTTGCACACGTTGCCCCCAAACCAAACACTAAATATTTTTAAAATCATGTTGAATAACGTTTACCAATCACTACACATGTTGTTAAACAATATAGACCAATCAATACATATTATTTAAAACAATGCTGAATAAACTTTACCTATCACTACACATGATGTTAAACAATATAGACCAGACATTAAATAGGTTTTTAAATGATGCCAATAACCTTTGCCAATCACTGAATAGTTTTTTAAATGATGCCAATAACCTTTACCAATCACTACACATGATGTCAAATAACAAGATAGACCAATCATTACATGTGATTAAAGATGATTAAAATGGTGCCAAATAGCCTTTACCAATTACGACACATGATGTCAAATAATAGACCAATCACTAAATATGATTGAAAACAATGTTGAATAACCTTTACCAATCACAACCCATGATGTCATAGTATACACTTACTATGCACTTACTATACACTTACTATACACTTACTATACACTTACTATACACTTACTATGCAATTACTATACACTTACTATACACTTACTATACACTTACTATACACTTACTATACACTTACTATACACTTACTATACACTTACTATACACTTACTATACACTACACTTGTTGTCAAATAATATAGACCAATCACCACATATGTGATATGTTTTAAATGGTGCCAAATTACCTTCACCAATCACTACACATGATTTCAAACAATATAGACCAATCACCACATATGCCTTTAAATGATTCCAAACAACCTTTACCAATCACTACACATAATGCCAAATAATATAGACCAAGCACTAAGTATGACTTCAAATAATGTCGAATAGCCTTTACCAATTACGACACAAGAGGCCAAATAATGTAAACCAATCACTACATATGACTTCAAATGATACTAAATAACCTCTGCCAATCACTACAAATGATGTCAAATAATGTAGACCAGTCACTAAATATAAAATATTATTTAAAATAATGTTGAATAACCCTTACCAATCACTACACCTGATGTAAAATAATGTTGACCAATCACTACATATGACATTAAACGCTGCAAAATAGCCTTAACCAATCACTACGCATGATGTCAAATAAACTAGACCAATCACCACATATGCTTTTAATTGATGCCAAATAACCTTTACCGATCACTACGCATGATGTCAAATTATACATACCAATCACCACATATATTTTTAAATGATGTCGAATAACCTTCACCAATCGCTACAAATGATGTCAAATAATATAGACCAATCACTACATCTGTTTTTAAATGATGCCAGATTACCTTCACCAATCACTGCACATGATTTCAAACAATAACGAATAATTACTAAATATCATTTAAAACAATGTTGAATAACCTTCACCAATCACTTCACATGACGTCAAACAATATAGACCAATCACCACATTTGCCTTTAAATGATTCCACACAACCTTTACCAATCACTACGCATAATGTCAAATAATATTGACCAATTACTAAATATGATTTAAAACAATGTTGAATAACCTTCACCAATCACTACACATGATGTCAAACAATATAGACCAATCAATACGTAAGACATTAAAAGCAGCAAAATAGCCTTCACCAATCACTACACATGATGTCAAACAATATAGACCAATCAATACACAAGACATTAAAAGCAGCAAAATAGACTTCCCCAATCACTACACATGATGTCAAACAATATAGACCAATCAATACATAAGACATTAAAAACAGCAAAATAGCCTTCACCAATCACTACGCATGATGTCAAATAATATAGACCAATCACCACATATGCTTTTAATTGATGCCAAATAACCTTTACCGATCACTGCACAGGATGTCAAGAATATAGACCAATCACCGCATACGCTTTTAAATGATGTCGAATAGCCTACACCAATCGCTACAAATGATGTCAAATAATATAGACCAATCACTACATCTGTTTTTAAATGATGCCAGATTACCTTCACCAATCACTGCACATGATTTCAAGCAATATAGACCAATTACTAAATATTATTTAAAACAATGTTGAATAACCTTCACCAATCACTGACATGATGTCAAATGATATAGACCAATCACCACATATGCCTTTGATTCCAAACAGCCTTTACCAATCACTACGCATAATGTCAAATAATATTGACCAATTACTAAATATGATTTAAAACAATGTTGAATAACCTTCACCAATCACTACGCATGATGTCAAATAAACTAGACCAACCAATACATATGACATCAAATAATGTTGAATAACCTTTACCAATCATTACCCATGATGTCAAATAATACAGACCAATCAGCACTTATGCTTTAAAATGCCTTTTCTTCTAAAGCCCTATACGGTTGGGCAAGTCCCTTCAGCCTATTTGGCCTACCCCTGGACTGTTACATACATGCAGGTGGGCATAGATTTGAATTTCATCAAATTGTTTGATACCGGTATCATGTGTCATGATTGGTAAAGGCTATTTGGCATCATTTTATGTATGCGTGTTACAGCCCAGGGGTAGGCCAAATAGGCTAAAGGGACTTGCCCAACTGTATAGGAAGGGCTTAAAAAGAAAAAGCACTGATGAACTGAGCCCCAAACAATCGTTTTACCAACGGGGGCCCTCGGTTCGTGCTACTGTGATCATTTAATTATACACAATACTTGGTGGCCCCCCTCCAGGGTGCTTCCATTGACCAAATTGGCCAGCACTTGAAAAAAACAAAACTGCGCTTTGTACTGCAAGAAGCGCAAAAATTGCTTGCTGCGCCCACAGGGGGTTGCAAAAAACTGCACAAAACGCGCAGTGGGGCTCAAAAAGGCAGCGCGCCAGCGCGCATAAGCGCGCGCTTGGAAGTACCCTGCCCCCCTCAACCCCTCTGTCATCTACTGGACATATAACATATTACCACTACCCTTGCCTCTCCTTCAAAAATAAATTCAAATATATGCCCACCTGTATGCACTGAACATGATGACATTCAAATCTATGCCCACCTGTATCCAGTGAACATGATGAAATTCACATTGCGAAATGGATTGGCGGGGTTCACGTCACTTGGAATGGGGCTGTCGGGATGGCTTGGGAACGAGATAGGATCCTTGAACATGCTGTGTTGGTGTTGGTGTTGGTGTTGGTGTTGGTGTTGGTGTTGGTGTTGGTGTTGGTGTTGGTGGTGTTGGTGTTGGTGTTGGTGGTGGTGGTGGGGTTCACGTCACTTGGAATGGGGCTGTCGGGACGGCTTGGGAACGAGATAGGATCCTTGAACATGCTGTGTTCGGTGTGGTGGTGTTGGTGTTGGTTTTGGTGTTGGTGTTGGTGTTGGGTGTGGTGGTGTTGGTGGTGTTGGTGGGGTTCACGTCACTTGGAATGGGGCTTTCGGGATGGCTTGGGAACGAGATAGGATCCTTGGACATGCTGCAGCAAGTATTCAAATTTGAACATTTGGAATTTGATAGGCGACGTGAACATGCTGCAGTAAGTATTCAAAATGCGAAAGTTTGAAATTCGGTAGGCGACTTGAACATGCTGCAGCAAGTATTCAATATTCGGAAGTTTGAAAGTCGGCAGGTATTAAAAATTCGGTTGTTGTAATTGTAGCAAGTATTAAAAATTCGGTATTTTTAAATTGTTACTTCTTGCCACGGGGCAATGCGTAACAATCATTAATGCAATGCGACAGCATGCATTCAATGCAATTGATGATGATGATAATGATGACAATGATGGTGGTGGTAATGATGATGATGATGATGATGATGATGATGATGATGATGATGATGATGATGATGATGATGATGATGATGGTGGTGATGGTAGTGATGGTGGTGTGGGTGGTGGTGGTGGTGGTGGTGGTGTGGTGTGAGGATGATGGGAGCCCATCCACTCCCCTCCCACTCCCACTCCCTCACAAATGGCAGTCATGATGTGGCGACCATGAGAGCCCATCCACTCCCCCCCCTCCCGCTCCCCCTCCCCCCCCCACACACACACTGCTGCTCGTAGCTGAAAAGAAAAGCTATGCACTTACCAGTCTCCAGGACCATGATCACAGAGGGCAGTCATGATGTGGCGACCATGAGAGCCCATCCACTCCCCACCCCTCCCGCTCTCCCTCCCCTCCCCCCACACACTGCAGCTCGTAGCTGAAAAGAAAAGCTATGCACTCACCAGTCTCCGGGACCATGATCACAGAGGGCAGTCATGATGTGGCGACCATGAGAGCCCATCCACTGATGCGGGTACTTCTTCTTGATGTGATCAAAGGTATCCAACATAGTAACATTAGGAAAAGCAAAGTGGTCTGCACTGTCTGCAAGAAGGGAAAAAAGAACACTTAGGTAAGCTGGTGGTGGGAAAAAAAAGTGGTTGGCCCCAGTGAAAGCAAACTGGCTGGCCCCTTCAACCTCACGCCTCGTAATAAGGAGACTATTTATTTATTCATTTATTTATCTATTTAGTTAGTTAGTTAGTTAGTTAGTTAGTTAGTTAGTTAGTTAGTTAGTTAGTTAGTTAGTTAGTTAGTTAGTTAGTTAGTTAGGTAGGTAGCTGGTTGTACAACTGCTGGTATCACCTGCCAAGCAGCCAATGCTGATTTGGAGGGTCTTCAGCACCCTTTTATTTGGCTTGGGAGGGTGCACTGTGGGTGAGATGAGTGCTGAAGGGGTACATAAAAGGGTGTCAAAGCCCCCCTTGATTTGCAGTGAGCCCCAGCCCCAGGCCACCCCAGTTAGGAAAAGCCAAGAGGTCTATGCTGCCTGCAAGAACGATAAAGTGTGAGAGATGAGATCCTCGGCTAGCCTTACTTAGTGAATCCAGGACCATCAGTCCCTGATTGGATTTTACTTGACAGCCGCCTTGTCCGGGAGCGGGACTTGTTAGAAACACTATGTATTTATTACTTAGCTTGCTGGAGCAACTTGTCTCTCCCCCCCCCCCCCACCACTCACCCACCCACCCACCTTACCCACCCCCTCAACCCGTCCCCACCCCACCCCACCTGAATCAGAACTTGTTGTAACGGTGATTTCCTTGCTAACTCCCGTTGCCCCATCCCTCCCTGTTAAGGCTGCCCTGCAGACCGTGGGAGTCCGAAATGATGTCTAACATAAAGTACACTTAGGTAAGCTGGTTGCACACCGACTGGTGACTAACATAAAGTACACTTAGGTAAGCTGGTTGCACACCGACTGGTGACTAACATAAAGTACACTTAGGTTAGCTGGTTGCACACCGACTGGTGACTAACATAAAGTACACGGCTGGTTGCACACCGACTGTGACTAACATAAAGTACACTTAGGTAAGCTGGTTGCACACCGACTGGTGACTAACATAAAGTACACTTAGGTAAGCTGGTTGCACACCGACTGGTGACTAACATAAAGTACACTTAGGTAAGCTGGTTGCACACCGACTGGTGACTAACATAAAGTACACTTAGGTTAGCTGGTTGCACACCGACTGGTGACTAACATAAAGTACACTTAGGTAAGCTGGTTGCACACCGACTGGTGACTAACATAAAGTACTTAGGTTACTGTTGCACACCGACTGTGGGTAAAGCTGTGGTTGCACACCGACTGTGACTAGCATAAAGTACACTTAGGTAAAGCTGGTTGCACACGACTGGTGACTAACATAAAGTACACTTGCACACGAGGTTAGCTGGTTGCACACGACTGGTGACCTACATAAAGTACACTTAGGTAAGCTGGTTGCACACCGACTGGTGACTAACATAAAAGTACACTTAGGTTAGCTGGTTGCACACCGACTGGTTGGTGACTAACATAAAGTACACTTAGGTAAGCTGGTTGCACACCGACTGGTGACTAACATAAAGTACACTTAGGTAAGCTGGTTGCACACCGACTGGTGACTAACATAAAGTACACTTAGGTTAGCTGGTTGCACACCGACTGGTGACTAACATAAAGTACACTTAGGTTAGCTGGTTGCACACCGACTGGTGACTAACATAAAGTACACTTAGGTAAGCTGGTTGCACACCGACTGGTGACTAACATAAAGTACACTTAGGTAAGCTGGTTGCACACCGACTGGTGACTAACATAAAGTACACTAGGTAGGTAAGCTGGTTGCACACCGACTGGTGACTAACATAAAGTACACTTAGGTAAGCTGTTGCACACCGACTGGTGACTAACATAAAGTACACTTAGGTAAGCTGGTTGCACACCGACTGGTGACTAACATAAGTACACTTAGGTAAGCTGGTTGCACACCGACTCGTGTGACTAACATAAAGTACACTTAGGTTAAGCTGGTTGCACCGACTGGTGACTAACATAAAGTACACTTAGGTAAGCTGGTTGCACACCGACTGGTGACTAACATAAAGTACACTTAGGTAAGCTGGTTGCACACCGACTGGTGACTAACATAAAGTACACTTAGGTTAGCTGGTTGCACACCGACTGGTGACTAACATAAAGTACACTTAGGTAAGCTGGTTGCACACCGACTGGTGACTAACATAAAGTACACTTAGGTAAGCTGGTGCCACACGACTGGTGACTAACATGTACACTAGGCCTTGCACACCGACTGTGACTAACATAAAGTACACTTAGGTAAGCTGGTTGCACACCGACTGGTGACTAACATAAAGTACACTTAGGTAAGCTGGTTGCACACCGACTGGTGACTAACATAAAGTACACTTAGGTAAGCTGGTTGCACACCGACTGGTGTACACAGGCCACACAAAACTGGTGACTAACATAAGTACACAGCTGGTTGCACACGACTGGTTAAAGTACACTTTGGTTGGTTGCACACCGACTGGTGACTAACATAAGTTACACTTAGGTAAGCTGGTTTACACATGAAGTACACGAGCTGGTTTTGACTAACATAAAGTAACAACTTAGGTAAGCCTGGTTGCACACCGACTGTGACTACATAAAGTACACTTAGGTTAGCTGGTTGCACACCGACTGGTGACTAACATAAAGTACACTTAGGTAAGCTGGTTGCACACCGACTGGTGACTAACATAAAGTACACTTAGGTTAGCTGGTTGCACACCGACTGGTGACTAACATAAAGTACACTTAGGTAGCTGGTTGCACATCCGACTGGTGACTAACATAAAGTACACTTAGGTAATGCACACCACTGGTGACTAACATTAAAGTACACTTAGGTTAAGCTGTTGCACACCGACTGGTGACTAACTACACTGAGGTAAGGCTGGCTTGCGACTGGTGACACATAAAGTACACTTAGGTAGCTGGTGCACACCGACTGCGTGACTAACATAAAGTACACTTAGGTAAGCTGGTTGCACACCGACTGGTGACTAACAATAAAGTACACTTAGTAAGCTGGTTGTCCACACCCACTGTGACTAACATAAAGTAACTTAGGAAGCTGGTTGCACATCGACTGTGATTAACATAAAGTACACTTAGGTAAGCTTGGTGCCACCGACTGGTGACTAACATGAAGTACACTTAGGTAAGCTGGTTGCACACCGATTGGTGACTAACATAAAGTATACACTTAGTAAAGCTGGTTGCACACCGACTGGGCGTGACTAAAGGATACTGTAGGAAGCTGGCCTTGCACACCCGACTGGTGAACTTTAACATTACACTTAGGTAGCTGGGTTGCACACCGACTGGGCGGCTGTGACTAAACATAAGTACACTTAGGTAATGCTGGTTGCACACCGACTGGTGACTAACATAAAGTACACTTAGGTAAGTGCACACGACTGTGACTTAACATGAAAGACACTTAGTAAGCTGGTTTGCACACCAACTGCGGTGACAACATAAAACACTTAGGTAAGCTGGTTAACGATGTGACTAAGCTAGTAAAGTAGCTTAGGTAAGCTGGGTTGCAGCACCGACTGTGGTTACTACATTGAATGTACACTTAGCTAAGCGCTGGTTGCAACACCGACTGTGACGAACATAAATACCACTTTAGTGAAGCTGGTTCACACCGACTGGGACAACATAAAGTACACTTAGTGTAAGCTGGTTGCAACCGACTCGGGGTGGTAGCGAAGCGTAAAAGTACCACTTGGTAAGTAGTGCCAACACCTACTGGGACTAAACATACAGTAACACAGCTGTGCCACATCCGACTGGTGGGGACCTGGAGTGAAGAGGGGTTACACTTAGGTTATGCACACCGACTTGGTAATGCTACAGGCTTAGTAACTGGGGTTGCCCACCACTGCGTGACTAACATAAAAGTACCACTTAGTAAGCTGGTTGCGAACTGGTACTAAACAGACGTGTGTGGCTGCTGAAAACATAAGTACACCTTTAAAGTAAGCTGTGTTGGTTGTTACACTTAGGTTAGACTGGTTGCCCAGACTGCTGAACTAACATAAAGGTTAACAGCTTGGTTAAAGGACACTTAGCTGGTGTGCACACTAGACTACAGTAAAGTACACTGTAAGCTGGGCACACCGTTGCAGCTATGTTTAGCTGCACACCGATGGTGACTAACATAAATACCACTTAGAAGTGTTTGCACCACCGATGGTGACTTAATAAAGTACGACTTTAGCGTTAGCTGGTTGCACAATCCGACTGTGACTAACATAAAGTAGCACTTAGCGTCAGCTGCGGTTGCAACACCGACTGGTGACTAAACATAAAGTACACTTAGTAAGGTAAGCTGCGTTAGCAACACCGAACTGGGACTACTAGGGTTATAGATTGATCGACTGGTAGGTTAGCTGTGTCACACCTAGGCTTGTTACTAACATAAAGTACACTTGTTAGAAAGCACTGGTTCACGAGCGCGGACTGGGTGTGACTGTGTACATGATACAGTACTAGCTTAGTAAACTGCGTTGCACACCGCAGCTGGTGTACTAACATAAGTACACTATAGGTAGCTGGTTAGCACACCGAACTGGCTCGACTAACATAAAGTACACTCTAGGCAAGCTGGTTTGCACAACCGAATACTAGCCTCCGCTAGAACTAACATAAAGTACACTTAGGTTAGCTGTACTGCCCACAGCCGACTGTGGTGGACTAAACAAAAATACACTTAGGTAAGCTGGTTTGCAAACCGATGGTGACTAACATAATACACTTGATGGTATGCTGGTTTGCACACCGACTGGTGACTAACATTAAAGTAGTAACTTTAGGTAGCCTGGTTGCTACGACGACTGGTGTACTACATAAAGACACCTTAGGTAAGCTGGTTTGCACCAGCCGACTGGTGACATAACATTAAAATACACTTAGTGAAGCTGGTGCACACCGACTGCGTGAGGATGCTAGAACATAAAGTCACACTTAGAGTTAGCTGGTTGCACCACCGACTGTCTAACGATAAAAGTCGACCACTCTAGTAGCTGGTTTTGACCCACACAGCTTCCCGGCGTGACTGAACAGGTAAAGACACTAGTAAGCTGTTGCCACACCGACTGGTGGACTAACATAAATACACTTAAGGTAAGCTGGTTGCACACCGACTGCGTGACTAACATAAAGGGTGAGCTACTTTAGGGGGTAAGCTGGTGCACACCGACTGGTGAAAATCATATGGACTAAGGTAAACATAATGGTAAGATACTTGGTTGCACACGACTGGTGAACTAATAAAGTACTACTTAAGAGTAAGCTGGTTGCACGCCAGCTGTCTAGATGTGTCTAGCATAGAGTTAGCTCTAGGTAAAATTTAAGGAACTTAAGGAAAATATGATATATCATATAATTTTTATATGATGCGGCGCAGATTTGGACCTATGCCTATGTCCCATGAATGCCGATGCCATGCCAGCTATCTACCTATATGATCTAGTACGTATTCAACTGACTAACCTACCTACCCTACCCTAGACTACCTAACCCTCCCTACCTACCCTACGACCACCCACCAACCACACCCCCACCCCACCCACCCCACCCACGAATTGCCACCCCACCCAACCATCACAACCATCCCCCCACCCCACCAGCCACCCCCACCCACCCACCCAACCCACCCCACCCCACCCACCCCAACATCCACCCGCCCCACCACCCACCACCCACCTCACCCACCTCGACCCACCTTTCACTCCACTCCACCCACCTACTCCACATACCACCCACCACACCCACCCCACCACACCACCCCACCCACCCCACCCACCACCACCCCACCCACCACTTTAACCAACCCCACACCACCCCACCACACACCCCACCACCCCACCGCACACTCCACCCCACCGCCACCCACCCCAACCCAGCCCAGCACAACCAAAGCCACCCACAACCACCCCCACCACCACCACCCACCCCACCCCACCGACACCAACAACCACCACCCACCCACCCACCCACCCCCACCCCCCACCCACCCCACACATTCCACCCACCCCACACCCGACCACCACCCACCCCACCACCCAACCACGCCACCCAACCCCAGCCCACCCCACCCCACCCACCCACCCCAACACCACCACCCAACACCAGCAAACCACACCCCACCCCACTGACCACCACCACCCCCACCACACACCCCAACACATCCACCCCACCCCCAACCCGACCACAGCCAAACAACACCAATAACCACATCCAGCACCAAATACCAACATAAAAGTCCACATACCACACTAAACCACACCTACAACACAGACAACACCACTACAACCATAACACACCACAAACCAACACAACCACAACCACACCACACCAACAGAAACACCACACCACCACACCAAAACCACAATCAAACCACACCACACCACACCAATCCACACACACCACACCCACACACAACCAACCACCACACCAACACACCAACACACCACACCACACCAACCACACACCACACCCACCAACACCACACCACAACACCCACAACACCACACGACACCAACAACCACACCCAAGGACAACACCACGACCACACCACACAACCACAATCCACAACCACAGCT
>JAJSRW010000314.1:0-38556 GCA_022414725.1 Microglena sp. YARC | reverse complement strand
ACTTTGCTTTGTCTACCCACACTCCACACCACCTAAACCCTTAACCCCTAAAACCCAAGAACCACTGCCAGCATTGCTTGTTCTACCCCACACTCACACCCACAATACCCTTAACCCTAAACCTAGCCACGCCATGCATTGCATTTCGTACCCACCACTCACACCACCTAAAACCTTCAAACCCAAACCCTAGCGCTGCAAGGCACTTTGTGTACCCACACTCACCCACACCCTAAACCCTTAACCTAAACCCTAGACCACTGCCAGGGCATTGCTTGTCGTACCCACACTCACACCACCTAACCCTAAACCTAAACCCTAGCGGCCACTCGCCAGGGCATTCTTGTCGTACCCACACTCCACACACCTAAACCCTTAACCCTAAACCCTAGCGCCACTCCAGGGCATGCTTTGTCGTACCACACTCACACCACCTAAACCCTTAACCCTAAGTCCCTAGACCACTGCCAGGCATTCCTTTGTCGTACCACACTCACAACCACCTAAAACCTAACCTAATCCCTACGACCACTGCCAGGGCATTGCCTTTGTCGTACCCACACTCACACCACTTAAAACCTCAGCTCTAAACCTAGGCCAACCCAGGCATTGCTTTGTCGTACCACACTCACACCACCTAAAACCTCAACCCTTAACCCTAGCGGCCACTGCCAGCGGCATGCTGTGCGTTACCCACACTCACACCACCGAAAACCCTTAAACCCTAAACACTAGGCCACTGCCAGGGCATTGCTTTGTCTACCCCACTCACACCAACCTTAAAACCCTTAACCCTAAAACCCTAGGCCACTGCCCAGGCATTGCCTTGCGTACCCACACTCACACCCACCAAAAACTCCTTAACCCAAACCCTAGGGCCACAATGCCAGGCATGCTTTGTCGTACCCACACTCACACCACCTAAAACCTCAACCCAAACCCTGGCCCTGCAAGGCATTGCTTTTTGTACCCACACTCACACCACCTAAACCCTTAACCCTAAACCCTAGACCCTAAGCCAGGGCATGCTTTGAGTCGTACCACATACACCAACCTACCTTAACCCTAAACCCTAGGCCACTGCCAGGCATTGCTTTGTCGTACCCACACTCACACCACCTAAACCCTTAACCCTAAACCCTAGGCCCACTCTGCCAGGCCATTGCTTTCTACCCACACTCAACCACCTAAACCCATTAACCCTAAACCCTAGGCCACGCCAAGCATTGCTTTGTCTACCCAACTCACACCACCTAAACCCTTAACCCTAAACCCAGGACCACTGCCAGCTCATTGCTTGGTGACACACCCACTACACACCACCGTAAAACCATTAACCCTAATCCTAGCGACCACTGCCAGGGCATGCTTTGTCGTACCCACACTCCACACCAACCTAAACCCCTTAACCCCTAAACCCTAGGACCACTGCCAGGGCATTGCTTTGTGCGTACCCACACACTCACACCACCTAAACCCTTTAACCCTAATCCCTAGGACCACTGCCAGAGGCATTGCTTTGCTAACCCACACTCACACCACCTAAACCCTTAACCCTAAACCGGCTAGGCCACTGCCAGGCTGCTTTGCGTACCCACACTCACAAACCACCTAAAACCCAACTATCTAAACCTAGGCCAAACTGCCAGCCATGCTCGTCGTACCCACACTCCACACACCATAAACCTTAACCCTAAACCCTAACCACTGCCAGCATTGCTTTGTCGTACCCACACCTCAGCACACCATAAACCTCAACTCTAAACCTAGCCACTGCCAGGCAGCTGTGCTACCCACACTCACACCACCTAAACCTTAACCCTAAAAAAAAAAAAAAAAACCCCCTAGGACCACGCCAGCTAAGCTTTGTCGTACCACATCACACCCACCTAAAACCCTGAACCCTAAACCCTAGGCCACTGCCAGGGCAATTCTTTGTCTACCCACACCACACCACCTAAAACCTCAACCCTAAACCTAGGCCAACGCCAGGGCATGCTTTTGTCGTACCACACTCACACCACCTAAACCCTCAACCCTAAACCCTAGGGCCACTCCAGCATGCTTTGTCGTACCCACAACTCACACACCTAAAAACCCTTAACCCTAAACTCCTAGGGCCCACTGCCAGGCATTCTTGTCTTATCCCACACTCACACCACAAAACCTCAACCCTAACCAGGCATGCCAGGGCATTGCTTTGTCGTACCCAAACACACACACCACCAAAAAACCTTAACCCTTAAACCCTAGGACCACCTGCCAGCAACGCTTTGTCGTACCCACACGCACATGTACCTAAACCTTTAACCTAAATCCCTAGGCCACTGCGCAGGCATTGCTTTGTCTACCCACACTCACACCACCTAAACCCTTAAACCCTAAAACACTAGGCCCACTGCCAAGGGCCATTGCTTTTCATACCCACACGTCACACCACCTAAACCCTTAACACCCAAACCCTAGGGCCACTCCAGGCATTGCTAGTCCCTACCCACACTCACACCACCTAAACCCTTAACCCAAACCCCCCCCCCCCCCCCCCCCCCCCCATAGGGCCACTGCCAGGGCATTGCTTGTCGTACCCACACTCACACCACCTAAACCTCAACCCTAAACCCTAGGGCACTTGCCAGCCATGCTTTGTCGTACCACAACTCACACCACCTAAAACCCTAACCCTAAACCCTAGGACCACTGCCAGCTAAGCTTGTCGTACCCACACTCACACCACTAAACCCTTAACCCTAAACCTACGCCACTCCATCTAAGCTTGTCCTACCACACTCACACCACCTAAACCTAACCCTAAACCCTAGCACTGCCAGGCATTGCTTGTCGTACCCACACTCACACCACCTAAAACCTCAACCCTAAAACCCCTAGGCCACTCCAGGCATTGCTTTGTCGTACCCACACTCACACCACAAAAACCCTAACCCTAAACACTATTGCCACTCCAGGGCAAACCAACACCAGTGCCTTTTCTACCCACACTCACACCACCTAAAACCTCAACCCTAAACCTAGGCCGCTGCAATGCATGCTTTGTTGTACCCACACTCACACACCTAAACCCTTAACCCTAAAAAACCCTAAAACCACTGCCAGGCATGCTTTGTCTACCCACACTCCACAACCACCTAAAACCCTTACCCTAAACCCTAGCGCCACTGCCAGGCCATGCCTTTGTCGTAACCCACACTCACAACACACCTAAAACCCTTAACCCTAAAACCCTGGAGGCACGCCAGGCCATGCTTTTGTCGTAACCCACACTCACACCACCTAAACCCTGAACCCCTAAACCCTAGGGCCACTGTGCCAGGCATTGCTGTCGTACGCACACTCACACCACCTAAAACCCTTAACAACCTAAACCCTAGGCCACGCCAGGGCATTGTTTGTCAGTACCCACACTCACACCCACCTAAAACCTTAACCCTAACCCAGGACCACTGCCAGGCATTGCTTGTCGACCCACACTCACACACCTAAACACCTTAACCCTAAACCTAGGCCACTGCCAGGGCTAAGCTTTGTTGTACCCACACTCACACCCACCTAAACCCCTTAACCCTAACCACTAGGCCACTGCCAGGCCATTGCTTTGTCTACCCCCCACACTACACCACTAAACCCTTAACCTAAACCCTAGGCACTGCCCAGGCATTGCTTTCGTACCCCACTTCACACCACCTAAAACCCTTAACCCTAAACCTGGGCCCACTGCCAGGGCATTGCTTTTCGTACCCACACTCCAACCTAAAACCTCAACCCTAAACCCTAGGGCCACTGGCCAGGGCATTGCTTTGTCTACCCACACTCACCACCACCTAAACCCTTAACCCTAAACCCGTAAGAACCACTCCAGGCATGCTTGTCGTACCCCACAACTCACACAACTTAACCTTTAACCCTAAAACCCTAGGGCCACTCCAGGCATTGCTGTTGTCGTACCCACACTCAACACCACCTAAACCCTTAACCCTAAACACTAGGACCCACTCCAGGGCATTGCTTTGTCGTACCCACACTCACACCACCTAAACCTTAACCCTAAACCTAGGGCCACTGCCAGGCATTGCGTACTACCCCCCACTCACACCACCTAAAACCCTAACCCTAAACCTAGGCCACTAACCAGGGCATTGCTTGTCTTACCCACTTCACACCACCTAAACCCTACCCTAAACCCTAGGACCACTGCCAGGGCATTGCTTTTGTCGTTACCCACACTCCACACCACCTAAACCAAACACAATCCCTATGACCACTGCCAGGGCATTGCTTTGTCTACCCACACTCACACACCTAAAAACCCTTAACCCTAAAACCCTAGGACCACCTGCCAGGCGCATTGCTTTGTCCACCACACTCACACCACCTAAAACCCTTAACCCAAAAAACCCTAGGGCCCTCCAGGCATTGCTCGTCGTACCCACACTCCACCACCTAAACCCTTAAACCCTAACCCTAGGACCACTCCAGGGGCATGCTTGGTCGTACCCACACTCACACCACCCTAAACCCCTTAACCCCTAATCCCTAGACCACTGCCAGGCATTGCTTTGTCGGTACCCACACTCACACCACCTAAACCCTCAGCTCTAAAAACCTAGGGCCACGCCAGACATTCTTTGTCTACCCACACTCACACCACCTAAAAACCTCAACCCCTAAACCTATCGGCCAGCTTGCCAGGGCATTGCTTGTCGACCCACACTCAACACCCCTAACCCTTAACCCCTTAAACACTAGGGCCACTGCCAGGGCATTGCTTTGTCGTACCCACACCTCACACCACCTAAACCCTTAACCCTAAAACCCTAGGGCCACTGCCAGGCCTGTTGGCTTTGTCGTACCCACACTCACACCACCTAAACCTTAACCCTAAACCCTAGCGACCACTGCCAGGCAGTGCATTGCTTTGTCGTACCCCACACTCACACCACCAAAACCCTTAACCCTAAACCACTAGGCCACTGCCAGGCACTTGCTTTGTCGTACCCACACTCACACCACCTATAAACCTCAAACCCTAAACCCTAGGCCGCCTGCAAGGCATTGCTTTGTTGTACCCACACTCACACCACCTAAACCCTTACACCCTAAAACCCCTAGGACCCCTGCCAAGGCATTGCTTTTGTCGTACCCACACTCACACACCACCTAAAAACCCAACCCTAAACCCTAGGCGGAGCCACTGCAGGGCATTGCTTTGTCGTACCCACACTCACACCACCTAAAACCTTAACCCTAAACACCTATTCGGGGCCACTGCCAGCGGCATTGCTTTGTCGTACCCACACTCAACATCCATCCTAACCACCCTTAAGCCCACCCTTAGGGTAAAACCCCTAGGCCACTGCCAGGGCAGTGCTTAGTCGTACCCACACTCACACCACCTAAACCCTGTAACCCTAACCTTAAACCCTAGGACCACTGCCAGGCATTGCTGCTTGTTCGTACACCCACTCTCACACCACCGTAAACCACCACCTAATCGCTGTAGTTGTCGATCCCCAACACTAGGACCTAACCCTAGACCAGGCATTGCTTTGTCGTACCACACCCACACCACCTAAACCCTTTAACCCTAATCCCAGACCACTACTAGGGCATTGCCTTTGTCGCTACCCACACTCACACCACCTGAAACCTTACCCTAAAGACCCTAGGGCCACTGCCAGGGTGCATTGCTTTGTCGTACCCACACTCACACCACATAAAAACCCAATAACCCTAGGCCACTGCAGGGCATCACTTCTCGTCGTACCCAGACCACTGCCAGGCATTGCTTTTGTCGCTCAAACACTAGACCCTTAACAAACATAAACCCTATGCCTTTGTCGACCACCTGCCAGGCTAATTGCCTATGCGTCGACCACTGCACGACTCACACGGCATTTGACCTTTAGACCCTTAACCCTAAACCCTAGACCACTTGCCAGGGCTATTGCTTTGTCTACACACTCACACCACCTTTAACAACCAACCCTTAACCCAAACCCTAGGGCCACTGCCACGGGCATTGCTTTGTCACCCACACTCACACCACCTAAACCCTTAACCCTAAACCCTAGCGGCCACTGCCAGGGACCATTGGCCTCACACATCACTCACATCCACCTAAACCCTTAACCTAAAATCCTTAGGCACTGCTCAGGCTTCTGTACCCTACACACCACTCACCACCACCAAACCCTTAACCCGAAAAACCCTAGGGCCGACTGCCAGGGCAGTTGCGCTTCTGTCGATACCACACCACTCACACCACCTAAACCCTTAACCCTAAAAACCACTGCCATGGGCTTGCTTTGGTACACACACTCACACCACCTAAACCCATTAACCCTAAACCCTAGGACCACGCCAGGGCATGCTTGTCGTACACTCAACACTTGTCTAACCCACACTCAACACCACCTAAACCCTTAACTAACTAATCCCTAGGACCACTGCCAGGGCATTGCTTTTGTCGTACCCACACTTCACACCACCCATCAAAACCCTGTAACCCAAACCCTAGCGGCCATTGCCAGGGGCATTGCTTTGTGCGTACCCACACTCACACCACCTTAAAACCCCCGTCTAAACACCTAGCGGCCACTGCCAGGGCATTGCTTCGTCGTTCACCCACACTCCCTAATCCTAGTTTAACCACCGCCTAAAAACCCTACTTAGGCACCACTGCCAGGGCATTGCTTTGTCGTACCCGACACTCACACCACCTAAAACCTCACACCCTAAACCCTACTGCCACACCATTGCCGCGTACCCCACACTCACACCAACCTTAACCCTTAACCCTAACAGGGCTAAGCTTTGTCGTAGGCACACCCCTACCACTCCTAAACACCCTTAACCCTAAACCTAGAGGGCCATTGCATTCTTTCCACACTCACCCACCCTAACCACTGCCAGGGCATTTTCACACTAACCACCTAAAAACCCTAGGGCCACTGCCAGGGCATCGCTTTGTCGTCAACTCCACCAGCCCACCGATCCCTAAAACCCTAGCCCTGCCAGGGCTAACGGTACCCCAACATCACACCAACCTAAACCTTAACCCACCTAAAACCTCATACGGGCCCACGCCAGGGCATTGCTTTGTCGTACTCACAGCTCACACCACCACCTAAACCCTATACCCTAAATTCCCTACCCTGAAACCCTAACCACTTGCCAGGGCATTGCTATTGTCGTTACTCCACTAAACAAACCTTAAACCCTACGCTAGGCAACCCACCTACTAAACCCTTAAAACCTCCCCCCTAGGACCACTGCCAGGGCATTGCTTTGTCGTCGGGACCCACACACCACCACCTAAACCCTTAACCCTAATCCCATAGGACCACTGCCAGGGCAGTTGGTGATACCCACACTCACAACCACCTTAAACCCGTACCCACACTCACACCACCCTTAAAACCCTTAAACTCTCCCAGGGGCCCTGCCAGGGCATTGCTTGGTCCCCACACTCACCACCACCTAAAACATCAACCCTAAAACCCACCGCTGCCCAGGCGCTTGTCGTACCCACACCCACACCCTAAACCCCACACCCATTGCCTACCCACAACCCTTAAACCCTAAAACCCTAGGCCACTGCCAGGGCAATTTGCTTTGTCTTTGTCATACCCACACTCACACCACCTAAAACCCTTAACCCTAAATCCCTAGGACCACTGCCAGGGCATCACTGCTTTGTCGCTTACCCACACTCACCACCTAAACCCTTAACCCTAAACCCTAGGACCCACTGCCAGGGCATTGCATTGCTTTGTCTACCACCTCACAACACCTAAACCCTTAACCCTAAACACTGCCAGGGGCATTGTACCCACACATCCACACCCCACCTTTGTATCGTACCCACACCCTGAAACCAGGGCCGCTGCGGGCGTTTGTCACCTTACCCTAAACCCTAGACCACTGGCCAGGGCACTTTGTCGTCGCTACCACCACCTACACGACCAAAACCTACCCTAAACCCTAGACCACTGCCAGGGCATTTTTTTCGTCGTACCCACACTCACACCACCCTAAAACCTGAAGGCATTGCCTAACCCTAAACACTAGGGCCACTAAACCCTAGGACCACTGCCAGGGCATTTGCTTTGTCGTATGCCCACACTCACAACCACCACACCACCTAGCCCAACCCTTGTCTACCCACACTCCCACACCACCTAAAACCCTAAACCCAGGGCCACTAAACCAAGCACGGTACCCACACTCCCACACCACCAGGGAGGCATAAACCCTAGGCTTGCCAGGCATTAAACTTTGTCGTACCCACACCACCACTCACACCAACATTGCACACCTAAAACCATCAACCCTAGAACCCTAGGGCCACTGCCAGGGCATTCTCCTTGTCGTACCCCACACTCACACCACCTAAAAACCCTAACCCTTATAAACCCTAGGATCACTGCCAGGGCATGCTTTGTCGTACCCACACTCACACCACTCCTAAACCTCAACCCTAAACCCTAGGCCACTGCCCAGGGCCATTGCTTTGTCGTACCCACACTCACACCACCTAAACCCTTAAACCCTAACCCTAGGGCCACTGCCAGGGCAATTGCTTTGTCGTACCCACCACTCTTAACACCACCTAAAAACTCAACCTCAACCCTAAAAACCCTAGTCGGCCGCTGCCAGGGCATTGCTTTGTAAAACCGTACCCCACACTCACACCACCTAAACCCAACCCTAAACCCTAGGCGGCCACTGCCAGGGCATTGCTTTGTCTACCTCACACTCACCACCACCTAAACCCTTACCCTAAACCTAGGACCACATTGCCAGGGCATTGCTTGTCGTACCCACACTCACACCACCTAAACCCTTAAACCCTAAACCCTAGGGCCACTGCCAGGGCATTGCTTTGTCGTATCAACCCACACTCACACACACCCTAAACCTTAACCCTAAACCCTAGGGCCACTGCCAGGGATCGCTTTGTCGTACCCACACTCACCACCTAAACCCTAACCCTAAACCCTAGGGCCACTGCCAGGCTAAGCTTGTCGTACCCACCACTCACACCACCTAAACCCTTAACCCTAAAACCTAGGACCACTGCCAGGCATTGCCAGGGCTTTCGTCGTAACCACCACTCACACCACTAAACCACACTGCCACTAAACCCTTAACCCTAAACCCTAGGGCCACTGCCAGGGCATTGCTTTGTCGTACCCACACTCACACCACCTAAAACCTCAACCCTAAACCCTAGGGCCACTGCCAGGGCATTGCTTTGTCGTACCCACACTCACACCACCTAAACCCTTAACCCTAAACCCTAGGACCACTGCCAGGGCATTTGCCTTTGTCGTACCCACACTCACACCACCTAAACCCTTAACCCTAAACCCTAGGGCCACTGCCAGGGCATTGCTTTGTCGTACCCACACTCACACCACCTAAACCCTTAACCCTAAACCCTAGGGCCACTGCCAGGGCATTGCTTTGTCGTACCCACACTCACACCACCTAAAACCTCAACCCTAAACCCTAGGACCACTGCCAGGGCATTGCTTTGTCGTACCCACACTCACACCACCTAAAACCTTAACCCTAAACCCTAGGACCACTGCCAGGGCATTGCTTTGTCGTACCCACACTCACACCACCTAAAACCTCAACCCTAAACCCTAGGGCCACTGCCAGGGCATTGCTTTGTCGTACCCACACTCACACCACCTAAACCCTCAACCCTAAACACTAGGGCCACTGCCAGGGCATTGCTTTGTCGTACCCACACTCACACCACCTAAACCTTAACCCTAAACCTAGGGCCACTGCCAGGGCTAATTGCTTTGTCGTACCCACACTCACACCACCTAAACCCTTAACCCTAAAAACCTAGGGCCACTGCCAGGCATTGCTTTGTTCAACCACACTCACACCACCTAACCCTCAACCCTAAACCCTAGGGCCACTGCCAGGGCATTGCTTTGTACATACCCACACTCACACCACCTCACACAAAACCCTTAACCCTAAACCCTAGGGCCACTGCCAGGGCATTGCTTTGTCGTACCACACTCACACCACCTAAAACCTTAACCCTCTAGTCGCCACTGCCAGGGCATTGCTTTGTCGTACCCACACTCACACCACCTAAACCCTTAACCCTAAACACTAGGGCCACTGCCAGGGCATTGCTTTGTCGTACCCACACTCACACCACCTAAACCCAACCCTAAACCCTAGCCACTGCCAGGGCATTGCTTTGTCGTACCCACACTCACACCACCGTAAACCCTTAACCCTAACTAGGGCCACTGCCAGGGCATTGCTTTGTCGTACCCACACTCACACCACCTAAACCCTTAACCCTAAACCCTAGGGCCACTGCCAGGGCATTGCTTTGTCGTACCCACACTCACACCACCTAAAACCTCAACCCTAAACCCTAGGGCCACTGCCAGGGCATCGCTTTGTCGTACCCACACTCACACCACCTAAAACCTCAACCCTAAACCCTAGGGCCACTGCCAGGGCATTGCTTTGTCGTACCCACACTCACACCACCTAAACCCTTAACCCTAAACCCTAGGACCACTGCCAGGGCATTGCTTTGTCGTACCCACACTCACACCACCTAAACCCTTAACCCTAAACCCTAGGGCCACTGCCAGGGCATTGCTTTGTCGTACCCACACTCACACCACCTAAACCCTTAACCCTAAACCCTAGGACCACTGCCAGGGCATTGCTTTGTCGTACCCACACTCACACCACCTAAACCCTTAACCCCTAAACCCTAGGACCACTGCCAGGGCATTGCTTTGTCGTACCCACACTCACACCACCTAAAACCCTTAACCCTAATCCCTAGGACCACTGCCAGGGCATTGCTTTGTCGTACCCACACTCACACCACCTAAAACCCTTAACCCTAAACCCTAGGGCCACTGCCAGGGCATTGCTTTGTCGTACCCACACTCACACCACCTAAAACCTCAACCCTAAACCCTAAGGGCCACTGCCAGGGCATTGCTTTGTCGTACCCACACTCACACCACCTAAACCCTTAACCCTAAACCCTAGGCCACTGCCAGGGCATTGCTTTGTCGTTACCCACACTCACACCACCTAAACCTCAACCCTAAAACCCTAGGGCCACTGCCAGGCATTGCTTTGTCGTACCCACACTCACACCACCTAAACCCTTAACCCTAAACCCTAGGACCACTGCCAGGGCATTGCTTTGTCGTACCCACACTCACACCACCTAAACCCTTAACCCTAAACCCTAGGGCCACTGCCAGGGCATTGCTTTGTCGTACCCACACTCACACCACCTAAACCCTTAACCCTAAACCCTAGGGCCACTGCCAGGGCATTGCTTTGTCGTACCCACACTCACACCACCTAAACCCTTAACCCTAAACCCTAGGACCACTGCCAGGGCATTGCTTTGTCGTACCCACACTCACACCACCTAAACCCTTAACCCTAAACCCTAGGGCCACTGCCAGGGCTAAGCTTTGTCGTACCCACACTCACACCACCTAAACCTCAACCCTAAACCCTACCACTGCCAGGGCATTGCTTTGTCGTACCCACACTCACACCACCTAAACCCTTAACCCTAAACCCTAGGGCCACTGCCAGGGCATTGCTTTGTCGTACCCACACTCACACCACCTAAACCCTTAACCCTAAACCCTAGGACCACTGCCAGGGCATTGCTTTGTCTTACCCACACTCACAACCACTAACCCTTAACCTAAACCTAGGGCCACTGCCAGGGCATTGCTTTGTCGTACCCACACTCACACCACCACACCACCTAAACCCTTAACCCTAAAACCCTAGGGACCACTGCCAGCATTGGCTAAAACCCTAGGCACTGCCAGGGCATTGCTTTGTCGTACCCACACTCACACCACCTAAACCCTTCAACCACCTAAACCCTAAACCCTAGGGCCACTGCCAGGCATTGCTTTGTCGTACCCCCCAACACTCACACCACTAAACCCCTTAACCCTAAACCCTATTGCTTTGGGCCACTGCCAGGCATTGCTTTGTCGTACCCCACACTCACACCACCTAAAAACCCTAAACCCTAGGACCACTGCCAGGGCATTGCTTTGTCGTACCCACACTCCCTAAAAAGACCCTTAAACCCTAGGGCCACTGCCAGGGCATTGCTTTGTCGTACCCACACTCACCACCACCTAAAACCCTCACCCTAAACCCTAGGACCACTGCCAGGGCTAATTGCTTTGTCGTACCCACACTCACACCACCTAAAACCCTAAACCCTAGGAGGGGCCACTGCCAGGGCATTAGCTTTGTCGTACCCACACTCACACCACCTAAACCTTAACCCTAAACCCTAGGCCACTGCCAGGGCATTGCTTTGTCGTACCACACTCACACCACCTAAACCCTTAACCCTAAACCCTAGGGCCACTGCCAGGGCATTGCTTTGTCGTACCCACACTCACACCACCTAAACCCTAAACCCTAAAACCCTAGGACCACTGCCAGGGCATTGCTTTGTCGTACCCACACTCACACCACCTAAACCCTTAACCCTAAACCCTAGGAACCACTGCCAGGGGCATTGCTTTGTCGTACCCACACTCACACCACCTAAACCCTTAACCCTTAAACCCTAGGGCCACTGCCAGGGCATCACTTTGTCGTACCCACACTCACACCACTAAACCACCTCTAAACCCACCACTAAACCCTAGGACCACTGCCAGGGCATTGCTTTGTCGTAACCCACACTCACCTAAAACCACCCTAGGCCAAAACCCTACACTAACCCCTAAACCCTAGGCCACTGCCAGGGCATTGCTTTGTCGTACCCACACTCACACCACCTAAAACCTCAACCCTAAACCCTAGGGCCACTGCCAGGGCATTGCTTTGTTGTACCCACACTCACACCACCTAAACCCTTAACCCTAAACCCTAGGGCCACTGCCAGGGCATTGCTTTGTCCCACCCACACTCACACCACCTAAACCCTTGACCCTAAACCCTAGGGCCACTGCCAGGGCATTGCTTTGTCGTACCCACACTCACACCACCTAAAACCTCAACCCTAAACCCTAGGACCACTGCCAGGGCTAAGCTTTGTCGTACCCACACTCACACCACCTAAACCCTGAACCCTAAACCCTAGGACCACTGCCAGGGCATTGCTTTGTCGTACCCACACTCACACCATCTAAACCCTTAACCCTAAACCCTAGGGCCACTGCCAGGGCTAAGCTTTGTCGTACCCACACTCACACCACCTAACCCCTAAACCCTAAACCCTAGGACCACTGCCAGGGCATTGCTTTGTCGTACCCACACTCACACCACCTAAACCCTTAACCCTAAACACTAGGGCCACTGCCAGGGCATTGCTTTGTCGTACCCACACTCACACCACCTAAACCCTTAACCCTAAACCCTAGGACCACTGCCAGGGCATTGCTTTGTCGTACCCACACTCACACCACCTAAACCCTTAACCCTAAACCCTAGGGCCACTGCCAGGACTAAGCTTTGTCGTACCCACACTCACACCACCTAAACCCTAAACCCTAAACCCTAGGACCACTGCCAGGGCATTGCTTTGTCGTACCCACACTCACACCACCTAAACCCTTAACCCTAAACCCTAGGACCACTGCCAGGGCATTGCTTTGTCGTACCCACACTCACACCATTCTCAGCGTGGTGCTTTGCTCTCTCTTGATCCTGCAGAAGCCCCGGGACACTGAAGACCTCTTTGGTGCACTGGGATCCTGCATTCTTCCTCGAGGCACACCCTTCTTGGGCACAGACCTCACAACGAGTCGTATCCGATTCCGCATGAACCTCAGCACGCAAAACTCTTCCTCAAATATTGGTTTGGGTATGAGACGGAGCTCCTCAAAACATGGTTTTGGCAGCAGGTCTCCTCAAAACATGCGACTGTTTGGGCAACAGGTCTCCTCAAAAAATGGTTTGGGCAGCTCTTCAATCCTGGGCCCGCTCTGCCCAGTGCTTGGAGGCAGTGCCTCGACGCTGCCCCTGTCATCCCCCCAGCTGTGCTCGGAAAGCTCCCTTAGCTCATCTCAGCCACTGTGTAGCATGCCGATGCGCCGCAACGGACTTGTGAGCCTAGATTCCCTTGCCCCCACCCTGGTAAGGGGCTCGATGTGCAGGTAAGGGGAAGTTAGCCTCCACTTAAGTAAACCCTAGAACCACCTAGACCCTCAACCCTAAGCCCCCCTAAACCCTGATCCTTAGTATCCAAACCTAGACCACTGAACTCGAAACCCTGAACCCCCTCAATCAGGGTAATTCAAAGCGCGCGCTTTTGCGCTTTTGAGCGCTGACTTTTTGACCCCCTCTGCGCTTTAAGCGCAGTTTTTTGCAACTCCCTGTGGGCGCAGCAAGCAATTTTCGCGCTTTTTGCTTTACAAAGCGCACTTTTTTTGTTTTCAAGTGCGCTAAAGCGCAGGCCAATTTGGCAATTTGAAGTACCCTGCCCTCACCTTAAGTGGAGGCTAACTTCCCCCCAACCGATGCGCAGGAACCAGAGCAACCCCAGCCTGGCCAACTTCTGGAACCACAGAAATCCCAGGAACCAGAGTATCTCAAGGATGCAGAGCAACCCCAACCTGACCAACCCCAGCCTGAACCTCTTGGAGCAAATGATCACTTTGAAATACAAGTTGTCAGCTGGCACCGCAACCCGCAAGTCGTCATGTGGCACCCCGACCTGCAATTCGTCGAGTGGCATTGCGGCCCGCAAGTCGTTAGGTGGCACCGCGACTCGCAAGTCGTCAGGTGGCACCCCGACCCCCCCGACCTGCAAGTCGTCAGGTGGCATTGCGACCCGCAAGTCTTCAGGTGGCACCCCGACCCCCCGACCTGCAAGTCGTCAGGTGGCATTGCGACCCGCAAGTCGTCAGGTGGCACCTCGATCCCCCCGACCTGCAAGTCGTCAGGTGGTATTGCGACCCGCAAGTCGTCAGGTGGCACCCCGACCCCCCCGACCTGCAAGTCGTCAGGTGGCATTGCAACCCGCAAGACGTCAGGTGGCACCCCGAACAGCAAGTCGCTAAGTGGCAGCGCGAGCTGCAAGTTGCCAAGTGGCACCGGGCAAGTGCTGGCCGCTGGAACCGGCAGGGTGCAGACCTCCAACGGGTCGAGGCTCCTGGGGAAATCCGCAGTAGGTTCCACCCGGACTCCGGCTTATATCATGACTGACCTAGAGGATTTCAGTGTCGACCAAAGGAGGTGCCATCCACACGCCAGTCTGCCCACGCCAAGTCTGAGCAACCCTGTTCCTGCATTCCAGCCTGAAGATGCGGCCAGATGTGGTGTCTCCGCCTGGGGTGAGGACAGTTTTGATCATTCCAGGAGGAGTGCGGGCAAGGTCAAGGTGAGCAAGGTGGCTGATGTACATTTTTGGCGGAGCCCCCCCTTCTGGGGGGCGGGAGCCCCCAGTGTTACCCATTTGTCCGTTCGTCCGTCCATCCATCCATCCATCTGTCTAACCCTATAGGTTGTACCCCTAATACCCACTTACCCGACCATATCTGAGTACTTACCCGACCGCTCGTTGGCCTGGGAACGGTCGTCTAACCGCGATGAAGGCCGACACGTCAGCCAACGGTCTCGTAACTAACTCGCTTCCGTTGCCACCTGTCGCTCCCCCGCGATCACTCTCCGCCATTTTTTAGCGTCGCAGGCGACGCTGCATAGAACTTGTCCACTATTTGTTTTGCGATGCGCCACCATTCTATCGCTGCATGGCGACGCATCACGCATGGGTCTGGCTAAACAAATCAGAATACCCCCCACCCCCCCCCCCACCCCCCCCCCCTGACCCCCCAATGCTCCGCGCTTCACGCCCTGTGAGGTTTGGGGGCAGAGCACTGCACTGCGGTCGCACAGAGTCGCTCAATTTGCGACGCGCCGCACAAAAAAGTGACATTTTCTTCGTATAAATACATGTATTATAATTCGCATGTTATAATTCATACAATTACTTATAATCCATATAGATATGTTCACTGCATTATAATTCACATCTGGTAATTGATGGATGGTAATTCATATATGTAAAAAAAAAAAATGTATATATATTTATATTTATATATTAGTAGGGTAGCCCGTGTGGCCGTTGGTCACCCCCACCCACCCTGATCCTGGGTCCTGGTCTGGTCTGGGTGGCATAATGGCTAACCCTTGTCTGCACCACCTCCCCCCCCCCCCCCCCACACACACACCCACCCTGATCCTGGGTCCTGGTCTGGTCTGGGTGGCATAATGGCTAACCTCCCATATCTTCCCATTGCGATCGAAACCATCTAACACATGCCCACTTCCTTTCCCTACCCAAAATATACCCCCCCCCCCCCCTCTCTTCCTTGCTCACATTCACACAGTCAAAGATATCTTCCCTTTGCGATTGAAACCATCTAACACATGCCCACTTCCTTTCCCTACTCAAAATATACCCCCCCCCCCCCCCCCCCCCCCCTCTCTTCCTTGCTCACATTCACACAGTCAAGATATCTTCCCCTTCGCGATTGAAGCCATCTAACACATGCCCACTTCCGTTACCTACTCAAAATATACCCCCCCCCCCCCCCTCTCTTTCTTGCTCGCATTCACACAGTCAAGACATCTTCCTCTTTGCGATTGAAACTGTCTTACACATGCCCACTTCCTTTCCCTACTCAAAATACCCCCCCCCCCCCCCCCCCCAGGACCAACACGATCTCCCTACTTTCCCTAAATCTTCCTGCCCCCATCCCCACACCCTTGACACAAAATCTTTTCCAAAAACAACCTAAACCAACCTAAACCAACTTGAACCAACCTGAACCAACCTGAACCAACTTGAACCAACCTGAACCAACCTGAACCAACCTGAACCAACCTGAACCAACCTGAACCAACCTGAACCAACCTGAACCAACCTGAACCAACCTGAACCAACCTGAACCAACCTGAACCAACCTGAACCAACCTGAACTAGCTCATATCCACATGTGAACAGGCCCTCCCCTCTCCTTTCCAGCATCTACAAGGCGCCCTATCCACAAACGTCAAAGAAGTGAGCAAGCTACGCAAGCTTTTCAGACTTTTCAGCTGCCTTGGAAACAACTGAAGCAGTCCACTGACACAGGGTGGACCCCTACAACAGCCAGCTAAGCAACTGAAGCAGTCCTCTGACACAGGGTGGACCCCTATAACAGCCAGCT
Source organism: Microglena sp. YARC (assembly GCA_022414725.1). NCBI lineage: Eukaryota > Viridiplantae > Chlorophyta > Chlorophyceae > Chlamydomonadales > Chlamydomonadaceae > Microglena > Microglena sp. YARC. The sequence goes on along the minus strand of JAJSRW010000314.1, from coordinate 21,319 downwards.
AAGCAACTGAAGCAGTCCACTGACACAGGGTGGACCCCTACAACAGCCAGCTAAGCAACTGAAGCAGTCCACTGACACAGGGTGGACCCCTATAACAGCCAGCTAAGCAACTGAAGCAGTCCACTGACACAGGGTGGACCCCTACAACAGCCAGCTAAGCAACTGAAGCAGTCCACTGACACAGGGTGGACCCCTATAACAGCCAGCTAAGCAACTGAAGCAGTCCACTGACACAGGGTGGACCCCTACAACAGCCAGCTAAGCAACTGAAGCAGTCCACTGACACAGGGTGGACCCCTACAACAGCCAGCTAAGCAACTGAAGCAGTCCACTGACACAGGGTGGACCCCTACAACAGCCAGCTAAGCAACTGAAGCAGTCCACTGACACAGGGTGGACCCCTACAACAGCCAGCTAAGCAACTGAAGCAGTCCACTGACACAGGGTGGACCCCTACAACAGCCAGCTAAGCAACTGAAGCAGTCCACTGACACAGGGTGGACCCCTACAACAGCCTGCTAAGCAATAGAAGGGTGCCCTGGCAGGTCCCCTGGAGGTCGGCCCCAGAGGTGGTGTAATGTTCGTCAAGCAGCAGTGGCAGCCTCCTTGGTGATAGCAAGCAGTTTCTTACTTATCCGTACAACTTAATATTGGGGGGGTCAAGAATCAATGTAGCATGGCATGGCATTATTATTCAACTTGGTGGCCTGTAAGGCTAATGAACTTATTAGCTCACTGACTTCCTGAAGTTCCATGGAGGCAGGTGCAGCAACTCCCGAGGCTACAGTTGCTACTTCGCAACCTGCAGGAACTAGTGCGAAAGAGCAGATTTACTTGTCAAGCACAATGCGCTGATGCAATGACCTACGAGAGTCATGAAGAAGCAAATTCTTCAAGGGGAAATCGTAGACATGCTCCAGGTCCCTAGATTGAGTCCACAGGACAGGAGGGAAACGACAAATGAAAACACAATGTCCACAGTCCGCAACCCTGAGGTTTGTACGCGAAAAAGTGCCCTCCGAGGTAATCCGCCCCCGACGGGAATTGAACACGAGTCGCTAAGATTTCAGGCCAGTCAGATTAACCGGCGAATTTGACCGTCGTTCTTGGAAAATTTGAAAACTTTAAGGTGTGAAGATTTGAAGATTTGACGATTTCGCGTATGTATTGCATAGGTCTGTCTCCCATAGGAGGCCGACCAACTGAATCAGTCCACGGACACAGGGTGGACCACTACAACAGCCAGCTAAGTCAGCACCTACAGCAGCCGTGATAACACACATACAGGGCTGTTGTATGTGTGTCGTCAGCACATCAACAGCCCTGATTCATCAGCACGTACAGCTGCCAACTCAGCACCTACAGCAGCCCTGATTCGTCAGCACGTACAGCTGCCAACTAAGGCAGCACCTACAGCAGCCGTGATTCGTCAGCACGTACAGCTGCCAACTAAGGCAGCACCTACAGCAGCCGTGATTCGTCAGCACGTACACAGCACCTACAGCAGCGTGATTCGTCAGCACAGCTGCCAACTAAGGCAGCACCTACAGCAGCCGTGATTCGTCAGCACGTACAGCTGCCAACTAAGGCAGCACCTACAGCAGCCGTGATTCGTCAGCACGTACAGCTGCCAACTAAGGCAGCACCTACAGCAGCCGTGATTCGTCAGCACGTACAGCTGCCAACTAAGGCAGCACCTACAGCAGCCGTGATTCGTCAGCACGTACAGCTGCCAACTAAGGCAGCACCTACAGCAGCCGTGATTCGTCCAGCACGTACAGCCAACTAAGGCAGCTACAGCACTATTCTCAGCAGCACAACTAGCAGCACCTACAGCAGCCGTGATTCGTCAGCACGTACAGCTGCCAACTAAGGCAGCACCTACAGCAGCCGTGATTCGTCAGCACGTACAGCTGCCAACTAAGGCAGCACCTACAGCAGCCGTGATTCGTCAGCACGTACAGCTGCCAACTAAGGCAGCACCTACAGCAGCCGTGATTCGTCAGCACGTACAGCTGCCAACTAAGGCAGCACCTACAGCAGCCGTGATTCGTCAGCACGTACAGCTGCCAACTAAGGCAGCACCTACAGCAGCCGTGATTCGTCAGCACGTACAGCTGCCAACTAAGGCAGCACCTACAGCAGCCGTGATTCGTCAGCACGTACAGCTGCCAACTAAGGCAGCACCTACAGCAGCCGTGATTCGTCAGCACGTACAGCTGCCAACTAAGGCAGCACCTACAGCAGCCGTGATTCGTCAGCACGTACAGCTGCCAACTAAGGCAGCACCTACAGCAGCCGTGATTCGTCAGCACGTACAGCTGCCAACTAAGGCAGCACCTACAGCAGCCGTGATTCGTCAGCACGTACAGCTGCCAACTAAGGCAGCACCTACAGCAGCCGTGATTCGTCAGCACGTACAGCTGCCAACTAAGGCAGCACCTACAGCAGCCGTGATTCGTCAGCACGTACAGCTGCCAACTAAGGCAGCACCTACAGCAGCCGTGATTCGTCAGCACGTACAGCTGCCAACTAAGGCAGCACCTACAGCAGCCGTGATTCGTCAGCACGTACAGCTGCCAACTAAGCAGCACCTACAGCAGCCGTGATTCGTCAGCACGTACAGCTGCCAACTAAGGCAGCACCTACAGCAGCCGTGATTCGTCAGCACGTACAGCTGCCAACTAAGGCAGCACCTACAGCAGCCGTGATTCGTCAGCACGTACAGCTGCCAACTAAGGCAGCACCTACAGCAGCCGTGATTCGTCAGCACGTACAGCTGCCAACTAAGGCAGCACCTACAGCAGCCGTGATTCGTCAGCACGTACAGCTGCCAACTAAGCAGCACCTACAGCAGCCGTGATTCGTCAGCACGTACAGCTGCCAACTAAGGCAGCACCTACAGCAGCCGTGATTCGTCAGCACGTACAGCTGCCAACTAAGGCAGCACCTACAGCAGCCGTGATTCGTCAGCACGTACAGCTGCCAACTAAGGCAGCACCTACACAGCCGTGATTCGTCAGCACGTACAGCTGCCAACCAACTAAGGCAGCACCTACAGCAGCCGTGATTCGTCAGCACGTACAGCTGCCAACTAAGGCAGCACCTACAGCAGCCGTGATTCGTCAGCACGTACAGCTGCCAACTAAGGCAGCATCTACAACTGTCCTGCTTCATCAGTGGGATTGGCGGCTCATTCCTCTGGGTATTGCGAAAGCACGGAGGCAGGGAAATAATGTGGGGATTGATTTGAGGCTCATTGTGCTTGGATTTTTACTGAGGGGAACCCTATGTGGGACTGCTTCGAGGCCCATTCTGCTTGTGTATCCTAAGCTCTGAGGGGAATCATAGGGGGGAGTGACTGGAGTCCCATTCCTCTGGTTCTGTGAAAGCACGGAGGCAGGGAAATAATGTGGGGATTGATTTGAGGCCAATTGTGCTTGTATTATTACTGATGGGATCCCTATGGGGGACTGCTTCGAGGCCCATTCTGCTTGTGTATCCTAAGCTCTGAGAAGGGTCATAGGGGGGAGTGACTGGAGTCCCATTCCTCTGGTTCTGTGAAAGCACGAAGGGGGGGAAAGAATGTGGGGATTGATTCGAGGCTCAGTTTGCTTGTGTAGCATAAGGACTGAGTGGAGTCCCATTCCTCTGGTTCTGTGAAAGCACAAAGAGGGGTAAGGATGTGGGGATTGATTCGAGGCTCATTTCGCTTGTGTAGCATAAAGAGAGAGGGGAAGATTTGGGGAGATTGATCGGCGCCGTATTTTGCTTGTGTAGCCTAAGGACTGAGTGGAGTCCCATTCCTCTGGTTTTGTGAAAGCACGGAGAGAGGGAAAGAATGTGGGGATTGATTCGAGGCTCATTTTGCTTGTGTAGCATAAGGACTGAGTGGAGTCCCATTCCTCTGGTAATGTGAAAGCACGGAGGGAGGGGGAAAATGTGGGGATTGATTCGAGGCTCATTTCGCTTGTGTAGCATAAGGAGTGAGGGGACAAATTGGGGGGATTGATCGGCGCCTTATTTTGCTTGTGTGGCATAAGGACTGAGGGCAAAGATGGGGGGAGGTGATTGGATGCTCATTACACTTGTTTTGTGAAAGCATGGTGGGAGGGGAAGAATGTGGGGATTGATTCGAGGCTCATTTCGCTTGTATAGAATATTCTCCCTGGAGAGCACTTGGGGGGATTGATCCGAGGCTTGTTTTGCTGGCGTTGTACAATGACTGAGGGGACTGATTTAACACATACCATACTGAGGTACAATGACGTTGTACAATGACTGAGGGGACTGCTTTGAGGGCATACCATACTGAGGTACAATGACGTTGTACAATGACTGAGGGGACTGCTTTGAGGGCATACCATACTGAGGTACAATGACGTTGTACAATGACTGAGGGGACTGCTTTGAGGGCATACCATACTGAGGTACAATGACGTTGTACAATGACTGAGGGGACTGCTTTGAGGGCATACCATACTGAGGGACAATGACGTTGTACAATGACTGAGGGGACTGCTTTGAGGGCATACCATACTGAGGTACAATGACGTTGTACAATGAATGAGGAAACTGCTTTGAGGGCATACCATACTGAGGTACAATTACTTTGTACGACAACTGAGGGGACTGCTTTGAGGGCATACCATACTGAAGTACAATGATGTTGTACAATGACTGAGGGGACTGCTTTGAGCGCATACCATACCATATCTTATGTATGTCAGCTACCGAGAAGCTTGAAAACAACCTTGTATGTAGTCTGGGTTTGACCAGATTGTGTGTGCTTTGGAAATAATACCGTCTATTGTACTTCAAATAAGCCGTATATTTATTCATAATGTCTGTATATATAACCGTATATTTAAACATAAACATAAACCGTATATTTAAACATAAACATAAACCGTATATTTATACATAAACATAAACCGTATATTTATACATAATGTCTGTATGTATAACCGTATATTTAAACATAAACATAAACCGTATATTTAAACATAAACAAAAACCGTATATTTATACATAATGTCTGTATATATAACGGTATCTTTAAACATAAACATAAACCGTATATTTAAACATAAACAAAAACCGTATATTTATACATAATGTCTGTATATATAACTGTATATTTAAACATAAGCATAAACATAAACCGTATATTTATACATAATGTCTGATCTTGAGACTGGAGGTACTAGACATCCCTGTAGTTCTTTCTAGGATACCCCTGTAGTTCCTGCTGGGATACACCTGTAGCCTGGAGGTACCAGAACCCCCATGTAGTGCCTGCTAGGCTACCCTTGTAGTGCCTGCCAGGCCACCACTGTAGCCTGGAGGTACCAGAACCCCCATGTAGTGCCTGCTAGGCTACCCTTGTAGTGCCTGCCAGGCCACCACTGTAGCCTGGAAGTACTAGATACTCCCGTATTGCCTGCTAGGCTACCCCTGTATTGCCTGCTAGGCTACCCCTGTAGTGCCTGCTGTGATGCCCCTGTAGTGCCTGCTAGGCTACCCCTGTAGTGCCTGCTAGGCTGCCCCTGTATTGCCTGCTAGGCTAACCTTGTAGTGCCTGCCAGGCCACCACTGCAGCCTGGAGGTACTAGACACTCTTGTACTTCCTGCTGGGATAACCCTGTAGTGCCTGCTAGGCTACCCCTGTAGTGCCTGCTGGGATGCCCCTGTAGTGCCTGCTAGGCTACCCCTGTAGTGCCTGCTAGGCTACCCCTGTAGTGCCTGCTAGGCTACCCCTGTAGTGCCTGCTAGGCTACCCCTGTAGTGCCTGCTAGGCTACCCTTGTAGTGCCTGCCAGGCCACCACTGCAGCCTGGAGGTACTAGACACTCCCGTATTGCCTGCTGGGATGCCCCTGTAGTGCCTGCTATGCTACAATTGTAGCCTGGAGGTACAAGACACCCCTGTAGACTGGTGGTACCAGACATCTCTGTAGTGCCTGCCTAGGATACTCCTGTATTGCCTGCTAGGCCACCCTTGTAGTGCCTGCTAGGCTACCCCAACCAATGCGCAAACAATGTACTTCACTCCAGTGTGTATTATACACTGTACTTCATTCCAGTGCATCATATGCACTGTACTTCACTCCAGTGCATCATATGCACTGTACTTCACTCCAGTGTGTATTATACACTGTACTTCACTCCAGTGCATCAGATGCACTGTACTTCACTCCAGTGCATCAGATGCACTGTACTTCACTCCAGTGCATCATAAGCACTGTACTACACTCCAGTGCATCTTATGCAGTGTACTTCACTCCAGTGCATATAGTTCAGTGCAGGCTTCCGCATGGAGCACTAGATAAATGCATTCAGATAACATGGAACCCTGAAAGCTTGAGATTTCCCTTTATTAGTTTATATGGAAGCCTAAACGGTTGAGATTTCTGTGATATCATATACACCTGAATGCTTGATATTTCTGTGATATCAATACATCATATAAACCTGAATGCTTGAGATTTATTAGATACCATCTAAACCTGAACGCTTGAGATTTACCTGATACCATAGAATTATATAAACTGAATGCTTGAGATTTACCTGATATCATATAATTATATAAACCTGAATGATTGAGAATTACCTGATGTCATATAAACCTGAAAGCTTGAGATTTCTGTTATATCATATAAACCTGAATGCTTGAGATTTCTGTTATATCATCTAAACCTGAATGCTTGAGATTAACCTGATATCATCTAATTATATAAACTTGAGTGCTTGAGATTTACCTGATATCATATAAACCTGAATGCTTGAGATTTACCTGATATCATCTAAACCTGAAAGCTTGAGATTTCTGTTATATCATATAAACCTGAATGCTTGAGATTTACCTGATATCATATAATTATATAAACCTAAATGATTGAGATTTACCTGATATCGTCTAAACCTGAATGCTTGAGATTTACCTGATATCATATAAACCTGAAAGCTTGAGATTTCTGTTATATCATCTAAACCTGAAAGCTTGAGATTTACCTGATATCATCTAAACCTGAATGCTTGAGATTTCTGTTATATCGTATAAACCTGAATGCTTGAAATTTACCTGATATCATCTAAACCTGAATGCTTGAGATTTCTGTTATATCGTATAAACCTGAATGCTTGAGATTTTTGTTATATCATATAAACCTGAATGCTTGAGATTTTACTCCAGATTACACAGGACCCTTCAATCGAGAGTGGTTATTTGTGTCACAGCCCACCCACAAGTGAGCTTTTGTATCGTTCCGATGGCACAGTTCAACCCCCACAACCAGGTCCGTGGGGTGTCAGTCAAGACATGTTTTGGTTGACCGTGTCATCGACCATCGCGTTGCCCACAATATGAAGTTACTTAGTCACGTGGCAAGGCCATACCAATACTTCTACTTGGGAGGATGAGTTCACTACTTCACTATCCACAAGTATGTCCCCTAGTTTGTTGACGATTATTGGGACAGTCGTCCCCTCGTCATACAAGGCGACCGGTCATTCAGCCAGTTTACGTATATCGCTCCCACGAATTGTGCACAGTCGTAGGGATCGCTTGTTATTGTTGGGACACAAGCTAGTGAGGGGAGGAATGTACTTGTTAAATACTTCACCTTTGCCCCTGCCTCCTCCTTCACTCCAGGTTACTTCAAATGGCCAAATTGGCCAGCGCTTTAGGGCACTTTAAAACAAAAAAACTGCGCTTTGTAGTGCAAAAAGGGCAAAAATTGCTTGCTGCGTCCACAGGGGGTTGCAAAAAACTGCGCTTAAAGCGCAGAGGGGGTCAAAAAGTCAGCGCTCAAAAGCGCTAAAGCGCGCGCTTTGAATTACTTTGCTTCACTCCCTTGGGACACCTTGGTGAGCGGGAGGGGGGAAGTTAATCTGGGGGCTGTTGGTCCGAGGGCTATCTGACAGGGATATCAGCAAATCAGATCTCCTGTTCGAACGCACGTGGCGCACCGTCAGTTAGCCCCCGGACCAAGAGCCCCCGGACTAACTTCCCCCCTCCTGGTGAGCGTCTCGTCAGTTGACGACAGTTGATCAGCAGTCGCTGATCCCAAAACCGGCCGTTGCTAGGTATTCCCGGCAACCGTTGGTCAGAGCCCAATCGCCCGATAGTCTTGTCTTGACTCCGGTCGACCAGTACGTCGAGTGTAAGCGCCGTTGCGCTCAATTCATACTCAGCCGTTTTATAGTCACAGACATATGTCCACGGCTATAAACCCAGTTTCCTTCTGAAGGAGATTTAGTCTTTCAATCCAATCCTGACCTTGGAAGCCAATGTATAAATCGTCCTTGCTCACAGTCCAGTTCAGTCTCAATGCTGATAGGGGGCATTACCAGTGAGTTCACTGTACTAGCGCTCAGCTTCGGCTTACATCAGTAGAGGGTTGGACAATCGGACCTCTCTTGGCTGTGCTTTCACTCTTTTGAATCCCATTCAGTGGAGGCTTTCACTCTTTTGAATCCCATTCAGAGCAGGCTTTCACTCTTTTGAATCCCATTCAGTGCAGGCTTCCACTCTTTTGAATCATATTCAGTGCAGGCTTTCACTCTTTTGAATCATATTCAGTGCAGGCTTTCACTCTTTTGAATCATATTCAGTGCAGGCTTTCACTCTTTTGAATCCCATTCAGTGCAGGCTTCTATGTAGCCTTGGCCAGGGTAGTGCAGGACGCAGCGTCCTGCGTCGCAGGACGCAACATGGGGAGGGTCCGTTGCATCCCAGACGCAGCTTCCGTAGATTGGTTGCGTCGCAGGCGCAGGTTTGGGATGTTTGTTGCGTCTCACTTCTCGCCTGGGACGCAACATGCAGCAGATTCTGTGTGCGGGGGAATAGGGAATTTGTGGGACGCAGCCTAAGGACTTGACTGCGTCCCAGGGCGCAACTTACGAAATTTGTTGGGTCCCTGGACGCAACCTACCGAATTAGGGTGCGTCCCAGGACACAACGCATGTGGTCTGTTTGAAGTACCCTGGTCTTGACATACCACAGCAGCCTGCAGACCTGCACTTGCCAGTGGTTATTTGTTCCACAGCTCATACAGAAGTGAGCATTAGAGGGGTTGAACCACTGGACATTTTACTATAATCCATCTCATCCAGTGCAAGGTTCTGTGCAGCCTTGATATACCACAGAACCCTGAGGGCTTGAGATTATTTTGAAGATAATATATGACCCAAGAAAAAAAGGATTACCGCACTCCTAAGCAGGGTACTACATTTAGTCAAATTTGTCAACGCTTAAAGCGCACAAACGTCAAATTGGACAGCGCTTTGCAGTGCAAAAAGCGCACAAAATGCGCACTCAGGGGGTTGAAAAATCTGTGCGAAACGCGCAGTGGGGCTCGTACAGCGTGCGCAAAACTGCGCTGCCTTGTGCTCTGTGGTACCCTGCCCATGAGTTTTGCGCATACTTTTTGAGCCCCACTGTGCGTTTCAGACAGTTTTTCACCCCCCTGTGGGCACAGCGCGCAGTTTTTGCGCTGTTTGCACCACAAAGCGCTGACCAATTTGACGATTGTGCGCTTTAAGCGCTGACCTATTTGACAAAATGTAGTACCCTGCTCCTGAGTACAGAGTTCAAGACTTGTTTGTGGATCGTTATTACCGGGGGTCACCTCCACTGTTTTTCTTTTTGTCTACCAGCACCAGCTTCTAGGCAGCCCCCTGAGACTGCCCCTGGTCCAAAAACAAAGATGCCAGGTGCAATGCAAAGCTCACTATATCAGCTTCCAGGCGCCTTGGTTACTCCAGGTTTGGTTTGAGGGAGAGCTCAAGGAGCTGTCCAGAAGCTGCTGCTTGTTGCTGAAAAGAAAAACTATAGTCACCTCAATTTCAATGGCATGTCTAGATCATCCCTACATAATATCTACATAATATCTACATAGTATATACATGTTAGTATGACTATCAAATGAGTAGGTTATGGTCAAGGAATTGAATTGTAATGTAATTGTATGGAAATGTAAGTGTATGGTTATGTTATAGTCTGTTGCGTCGGACACTGAGTTGGCATAGTATGCGCGTAGTCCAGGTGCCCCAGGACCCGGGTTGCCTGCCGCCAGGCCATAGGCTAGCTATGGCCTGCACGTGTCTTCAGAATCTTCCTGGAGACTTCCTGTTCTATATAGCCGCACGAGTTGCGATGTTAACTCTCTTCTCTTCAGTCTTCACTGTGTAACAACTCTATCGATTGAAAGGTTATCGGCCCGACGGCTGCCCGAAGACAACGCCCCTACGCTCGTGCCAAGTGGATCTTCAACCCTGCACAAGGTGACAGTTTTCCCTCTGACTTGCTCGACGGCTTGAGTACTGCTTTTGGCCCTGGATTGCCTACGTGTTCACGTGGGGAATCTAACCTGCGCTGCCTCGCCTACTGCCCACACAACAGTTGTTGTCTCTACTTTCCGTCCCAGACGCCCCGTAGACGCAGTCCAGAAGTCTTAGTAGATCTACGACGTGAGTTGTACACTCATCAGATCACACACAGCGTTGCGCAATTCTCTGAGATTGTTTGTGCCAAGGAGATATTCAGCCCTGCACACCATCGTACCCCTCCCTCACTCCCCCTCCCGCTCACTGAATCCGTCACCCCTTACCCCCCCCTGCTACTATCACCACCATTTCAGAACAACAGGATCCATTTGGATCCCCCTTCGCTGTCAACACTCCCTCACCACTACCTCCGAACCGCACAACCAAGACTAAAGCCCGACAAGCTTCACACCCGGATTACCCACTGGCCGGTTTATTAACCCGGTGTGAAAGCCAAGACCCCAAGACCCCAGCGCCGCGACAGACAACATGGCAACACCAGCAAAGCCCCCTGCATTGTCTTCGACGGCACCTCTACTATCCCCTGGCACAAGTTTGGACCTTTCCTCCTTCGTCACCTCAGATCCCACCCTGGATGCATCTCCATCGCCATTGACGCGGCGATGGCTCAACCCCCAAACGGTGAACCAACAACAGGTGACGAATACCCATTGGAAGACTCTCATTACCCGAATGCTTACCAAGCATGCTAATGCAAATATTGCATCTCGTGCTGTTCCCTACCGCATCACGATCGTGAGGAATGCTGTCGCTCTCAATGAGATCCTGAGGCATTGTTCAGACCCCATACAGCAGGCCATACTTGCAAACACTGATGTTGCTGCCAAAGCCTACAGGTTCCTGAAGATCACGTATGGAGAACGGAATTCTGACCTAGAAACAGGTGCTGTGAGATCCATGTACAGTCTCAGCATGACGACATATGAACCACTGCAGGTCTACCTCTCTCGAAGCTATGAGTTATACTCCTTGCATCCCCAAGTCAATGTAGTCAGCAACACCTCCATCCATGCCTTCCTTAGCATCATTGTCCAGGGACTCTCACCTCGCCCAGAATACAACGGTTTTAGGAACTCCTTCCACAATCCAACTCTGTCTGCCCTGACTTTGCATCATTCCAGACACAGATCATCAGGTACCAGGTTTCCAACCAGATATCTGACTCCACCATCTCTCCCGAGGAAAACGAGCACATTGCAGCTGCTGTCTTCCAGGGGAGACCAAGGAAGGACCGAGTTCCATCAGCTCAGATGACCTGCTGGAACTGTAATGGTTTTGGACACAACTCCCTCAATTGCTCCAGTGTCTCCACTGACCAGAAGTACAGACCTCCACCGTATTCATCTACAGCTGGCAATAGGGGATCTCCATCACCCCCCAATGATGCAACTAGGAGGTCCTCCAGCAAGTCCAAATCCCCTAGGAGGGACAACAGGAGCTCCAACAAAGACCACAAGAGCTACAGCCGCCGTAACAACAGCAGGCATGCACATGTGGCAGATGATGACTGTTCCACTTCCCAGTCCAGCACAGACAATGAGGATGAGCACAACTTCATGGCATTGACAACACATGATGGACCCCAGCCTTTCCAGTATGCTGAGTCAACAAGAGACAAGTCCAAACCCCTGTCTCTCCCACATGCTCCCTTGGATGACAGTACTTTCTTTGGACCCATGAATGATGCAGATGCCTGTCTTATAGAAAGGGATGAGTCCATGCCAGAACTAGTCTCAAGTGATGATGACACTGATGATGATGATGATGAGGGGAATGGAAATGTGGACTTTTCTGACAGTGCTACCCTTGATCCCTACCAGACAGCTCTCCAGACAGAGTGGCTTTTAGACTGTGCAGCCCACTCCCACTGCACCAGTAACCCCTCCAACTTGCATGACATTCAGGATCTCCCCCAGCCTATTAGCCTACAATTGGCTGACCTTGGAGCAGCCCCACTCCTCTGCCTCCAGAAAGGGAAAGCTCACATCAAAGGGCATAATGGATCCCTGATCACCCTCAACGATGTACTCCTTGCTCCCCCCCCTGACTACAGCCAACATCAGCAGCTTGCATGCAGCACACAGGCTCTCTCCCAAGCTCCAAGTTCACATGTCCAGAGCTACTGCTACTTTCTCCTTACCCACAGCCAGGGGTACCAAGACAATCCTCTTATGCCCCAAAAGGCATGTTCTCTACTTCACCAACAACCCTAAGATCCCTACCCCTCTCCCTACCCCTCTCCCTTTGATAATCATGATGGTCACCCAACCAGATATGGTCAATCAGCCAGTTGTCCACTACAATGATGACTTTGCTGGCAGCTGCTCCATCCCACCTGATACTCCAAGCAGCTCCAGTAGTCTACCAGATCTGGTTCCAATCATTGGTGATGATGACCTGCCTGACCTTGCACAAGCCCGTCCACCATCTATGATCCAGTCAGACAATGGGGGAGAATTCACACCACACCAAGATGATCTGTACACCACTTCTTCACGTGACTTCATCCCAGATCATACCTACTCTACCGCCCCCATCCAACAGCTTCCCACTGTTCCTTTTGATGATCTCTGTAACCTGACAGAAGCACAAGCCAGAATAGAAATGGACCTCATGCTAGACCAAGCCAGAACTACATATGAGGATGCATTCCCTGATGATGGACAAGGGTCCTGCACCCAGCATGAGCTCTCCCAAGCCCTTAGATTTGACCAGTGGATTCCCTCAGCTACTTCCCCTCCCCCTGATCAGCCCCTCACTCATGTCAACATGAACACTTACCCAGTCCATTTCCTTAACAACTCTGGTCTCTCCAGAACCAGGTTTGGATCCCTGCTGACTACCCTCAGCAATTCCCCTTCTTCCCTTAGAGCCTTTAGCATCAGACCTAGACAGCCTGTCCCCACCCTCATTCACCAGCTAGCCAACCAGTTCCCTATCCTGATAGCATCTGAGCAGACTAAATTCCCCAGCAGGCAGATGCATAGCAGCCCTTCATCAGTCTGTGGACCTCTTCTCAAGCATGTCAACAGATTGCAGCACATGGTCCACATCTACCCCACTGTTTCTACAGCTGACAGGCCCACCCTTCAGTGGGCCATCTCCCTACAAGCAGCCATGGTCCAAGCACATGCACGGATCCTTGCCACCTGGCCCAAGATGATCATGCATCCCATCAGCTGTGTGAACCCTGGAGGCAAAGTCATCTGTGTCAACAACCTCAGCATGCACTGGAACCCAATGGATTTCACATTCATCAATATGCTGGACACCCCAAGGATGTCTAGGAAATCCTTCTCCACTCTCCTAAAGAAAATCCACAGCCAGCTGGACCTTGATGGATACCCAACATCTGGCACCTAAATATGCACCTATATTCTATTGCTCCTTATTGTTTTAGCCATGAACACAATAGGATTAATCTGGGTAGACGATGGCGTGCAAGGCTGAATATCTCCTTGGCACAAACAATCTCAGAGGATTGCGAAACGCTGTGTGTGATCTGATGAGTGTACAACTCACGTCGTAGATCTACTAAGACTTCCGGGCTGCGTCTACGGGGCGTCTGGGACGGAAAGTAGAGACAACAACTGTTGTGTGGGCAGTAGGCGAGGCAGCGCAGGTTAGATTCCCCACGTGAACACGTAGGCAATCCAGGGCCAAAAGCAGTACTCAAGCCGTCGAGCAAGTCAGAGGGAAAACTGTCACCTTGTGCAGGATTGAAGATCCACTTGGCACGAGCGCAGGGGCGTTGTCTTCGGGCAGCGGTCGGGCCGATAACCTTTCAATCGATAGAGTTGTTACACAGTGAAGACTGAAGAGAGGAGAGTTAACATCGCAACTCGTGCGGCTATATAGAACAGGAAGTCTCCAGGAAGATTCTGAAGACACGTGCAGGCCATAGCTAGCCTATGGCCTGGCGGTAGGCAACCCGGGTACTGGGGCACCAGGACCCCGCGCGCACTATTCCAACTCAGTGTCCGACGCAACGGACAATAGCATTAACAGCGAACGCGAACAGTCCGAACACTGAAGCGAACCCGTTGGGATTCGAACCCATCACCTTCATCATTAAGGACGCCTCGAGGCCCGTCCCGAATGTGATAACTTCAATCCTTAATTCAATGTATTTCAATTGATTTAAATTTAATTGTACGTAATGTTGTGTTATTTTAATCCGATTTTATTCCTTTCAATTTAATTGGATCAACGTGATTTGAATGCATGTAATTGCTTTACACTTTATCAATTCGAATAGGATTAAATTAAATTAAATTTGATGTGATTGAATTTCATTTAATCGATGGATGTTGCAGCTTATTGCAGGAGGTATTGCATGTTTGGGCCCAGCCCAGACGTGAACGGTACGTACCGTCCTCCTGAACGTTTTTTTGGCCAGCGGCAGGTGGCGTGGCTTGCCTGCCCCCCCCCGCCAGGCCGCCCGCCCCCCCCCCCTTTTCATGAAAATCTACATCGCCCGCGCCCCGTCACGCTATCTTCACCCAGCTCCACAATTCCTCACCCCTTCCGTTTCTGGGATTTCTGCAAACGTACTAGCCGGTCCAGTGCCGGTCAGATATGCCACGTGGCGGCCGAAATGCAAAATCACACCTATAATCTATGGATGAAGACGGCTGCGAGCCAATTCCCCTGTCTATCTCCACTCCTGCTGCGCGCTTCTTTTGAGCTTTCCAGACCGCTTTTAAACATCGCATTATTGCTTGATTTGCCCCCCCCCCCCCCCCCCCCCTGCAGACGTATAACTCTGTCAAACTGCCTGTAGCATAATCCGCAGCCCCCCTATACACGAGATCTGAATCCTGCCAGATCTTTTGATCCGCATCATTCCTTTCCTGCTTTCTACGAGCATCCTTTCCCCTGCTGTATTAGTCTCAAATTAGCGCCTGCGTTACTTTCCACCCCGTCGAGCCTCCACTGAACAGCACACGGTGCGTGACGCATATTTTGCGAGGGTGCCTACACCCAGTCAGCCTGTTGCGATTATATTCCTGAGCTGCACAGCTTCATTTTATCCCTAAGTGCAGTACCCTTTTGCCACCTGACTCGTGAGTTCGGTTCGCATACCCCCCAGGATGAACTCGGGCATCTAAGCCATTACTTCATGCGATACTTCGAGATATGTCAGCTATACACTCTGCCGCGTCTCCACGTCTACATGCCCTCACACCCTTGTGCCTGCAGCCCATCATCCTCTCGCCCCCTCGCTATCTGGGGAAATACTTAGATTCCTCGGAAAGTATACTCCCCCAGAGGTGCAGATATTCCAAGTAGCCCATCTGGACTGATATAGCTGCCTCTCTTTCCACTCCACCGCGATCCCCTGCGCCTCGCGACCCGACTAGCGCAATGAGATGCACCCTCGTCTACGATGCCGAATGCTCCGCAGAGTTTCTTGACTTCCCTGACGCGCCAAAGTGCTCATGCAACCCAACCTGACTTATCTGGCTGGATATTTCCAACTTGACCGGATCATTCATTCGATGCCAAGCCACCAGCATCCTGCATCCCTCGGGTTAATCCACACAAGGAACGCATGGCTAGACATTACACTGTTATAATCAAGCATACACAATAAATGGATCTTCATGTTAGTTGGCAAAGTTCACAAAATTTCAACAGCTCTCTAATACAGACAAATCCAGACACCCAACGTTGCATGAAGACAAATGGCATCAGTACACCATCACCCATACAGGCCACCATCACACAAACACTGACACATCTCAACACCCGCCCTTTCCTACAGACAAAATGCCATCATTACACCATCACCAACACAGGCCACCATCACTATAACACTGACACATCCCAACACCCACCCTTGCACGCTGACAATGGAATCATGACACAAACACTGACACATCTGAACACGTACCCTTGCCTACATACAAAATGGCACCATCACACAATCACTGACACATACTGACATGTACCCTGGCCTACATACAATATGGCGCCATCACACAATCACTGACACATACCGACACATACCCTTGCCTACATACAATAGGGCACCATCACACCATCACTGACACATACTGACACGTACCCTTGCTTACATACAATAGGGCACCATCACATAATCACTGACACATACCGGCACGTACCCTTGCCTACATACAATATGGCACCATCACACAATCACTGACACATACCGACACGTACCCTTACCTACATACAATATGGCACCATCTAACAATCACTGACACATACCGACACGCACCCTTGCCTACATACAAAATGGCACCATCACACAATCACTGACACATACCGGCACGTACCCTTGCCTACAAAAAAATGGCACCATCACACAATCACTGACACATGCCGACACGTACCCTTGCCTTCATACAATATGGCACCATCACACAATCACTGACACATACCGGCACGTACCCTTACCTACATACAATATGGCACCATCACACAATCACTGGCACAGGCCACCATGACACAATCACTGACACATACCGACACCCACCCTTGAATACAGTATCATGCAATCATTACACCATCACCAACACAGGCCACCATCACACACACACTGGCACATCTTGACACCCACCCTTGCACACACACAAAATAAAGTCGTCACACAATCACTGACACATCCCAACACCCACCCTTGCACGCTGGCAATGGAATCATGACACAGTCACTGACACATCCCGACACCCACCCTTGCACGCTGATGATGGAATCATGATACCATCACTGACACATCCCAACACGTACCCTCGCTGACACACAATATGGCACCATCACACCATCACTGACACATCCCAACACGTACCCTCGCCGACACACAATATGGCACCATCACACCATCACTGACACATACCGACACGTACCGACACCTACGCTTGAATACAGTATCATGCAATCATTACACCATCACCAACACAGGCCACCATCACACACACACTGGCACATCCTGACACCCACCCTTGTGCACATACACAATGGAGTTGTCACACAATCACAGATACATCCCGACACCCACCCTTGCACGCTGATGATGGAATCATGACACGAACACTGACACATGCCGACACCCACCCTTGCATATATACACAATGGCACCATTATAGTATCTCTTTCAAAGGGGAAAATCACACAAACATCAACAATTCGAACACCCACCCTTCCGCCTGTTTGCTTGCTTGCTTGCTTGCTTGCTTGCTCGCTTGCTTCAACTATTGCTTGTTTTTACGTGTACTAATATCACACAACGACTGACAAATCCTGACTTCCACATCTGCCTACGGACAAAATTGCAGCCATCATACTAACTCTTTCACTTTAAAAACGTGTATATCGCACAATGACTGACAAATCCTGACTTCCACATCTGCCTACGGACAAAATTTCATACTAACTCTTTCACTTTAAAAAACGTGTATATCGCCAATGACTGACAAATCCTGACTTTCTGCCTACGGACAAAATTGCAGCCATCATACTAACTCTTTCACTTTAAAAACGTGTATATCGCACAATGACTGACAAATCCTGACTTCCACATCTGCCTACGGACAAAATTGCAGCCATCATACTAACTCTTTCACTTTAAAAACGTGTATATCGACAAATGATGACAAATCCTGACTTCCACATCTGCTACGGACAAAATTGCAGCCATCATACTAACTCTTTCACTTTAAAAACGTGTATCACATCGACAATGACTGACAAATCCTGACTTCCACATCTGCCTACGGACAAAATTGAGCCATCATACTAAACTCTTTTCAACTTTAAAAACGTGTATATTTCGCACAATGACTGACAAATCCTGACTTCCACATCTGCCTACCCCCCAACAAAATTGCAGCCATCATACTAACTTTCACTTTAAAAACGTGTATATCACAATGACTGACAATCCTGAACTTCCCACATCTGCCTACGGACAAAATTGCAGCATCATACTTAACTCTTTCACTTTAAAAACGTGTATTCGCACAATGACTGACAAATCCTGACTTCCACATCTGCCTACGGACAAAATTGCAGCCATCATACTAACTCCTTTCACTTTAAAAACGTGTATATCGCACAATGACTGACAAAATCCTGACTTCGCACATCTGCCTACGGACAAAATGCAGCCATCATACTTAACTGCTTTTTCACTTATAAAAAAACGTGTATATCGCACACATGACTGACAAAATCCTGATTCCACATCCTGACTGTCCTTAAAAACTCTGGACAAAAAATTCGGCAGCCATCATACTAACTCTTTCCACTTTAAAAACGTGTATATCGCACAATGACTGACAAATCCTGAACTTCACACATCTGCCTACGGACAAAATTGCAGCCATCATACTAAACTCTTTTCACTTTAAAAACGTGTATATCGCACAATGACTGACAAATCCTGACTTCCACATCTGCCTACGGACAAAATTGCAGCCATCATACTAACTCTTTCACTTTAAAAACGTGTATATCGCACAATGACTGACAAATCCTGACTTCCACATCTGCCTACGGACAAAATTGCAGCCATCATACTAACTCTTTCACTTTAAAAACGTGTATATCGCACAATGACTGAACAAATTCCTGACTTCCACATCTGCCTAGCGGACAAAATTGCAGCCATCATAACTAACTTTCACTTTTTTTAAAAACGTGTATATCGCACAAATGACTGGACAAATCCTGACTTCCACAATCTGCCTACGGACAAAATTGCAAGCCATCATACTAACTCTTTCACTTTAAAAAACGTGTATATATCGCACAATGACTGACAAATCCTGACTTCCACATCTGCCTACGGACAAAATTGCAAGCCATCCATACTACTCTTTCACTTTAAAAACGTGTATATCGCACAATGACTGACAAATCCTGACTTTTCCACATCTGCTACGGACAAAAATTGCAGCCATCATACTAAACTTCTTTCACTTTAAAAACGTGTATTATCGCACCACAATGACTGACAAATCTGACTTCCACATCTGCCTACGGACAAAATCAGACATATAACTAACTCTTTCACTTAACGTGTGTATCGACAATGCACAATGACTGACAAATCCTGACTTCCACATCTTTACTGGACGGAAAATTGCAGCATCGATACTAACTCTTTCACTTTAAAAAAACGTGTATATCGCACAATGACTGCAAAAATCTGCATACGATCCACATCTTTAAACTTTAAAACGTGTATATTACGGAGCCTGCAGCCATCTACTAACCTTTCCACTTTAAAAACGGGATCGCCACAAGGACATGCAGCACCTCCACTACTTCCACAACGGGACAAATTGCAAGCCATCATACTTAAACCGTGGTATATCGCACAATGACTGACAAATCACTGACTTCCACACGTCTGCCTACGGACAAAAATTGCAGCCATCCATACTAACCTCTTTCAACTTTAAAAACGTGTATATCGCACAATGACTGACAAATCCTGACTTCTATATTCGGAAAAAATCCACACTCTGCTTTCACTTTAAAACGTGTATACGGACTAATTGCAGCCATCATACTAACTCTTTTTCACTTTAAAAACGTGTATATAGCACAATGACGTGACAAATCTGACTTCCACATCTGCCTAGCGGACAAAATTTGCAGCCAATCATACTAACTCTTTCACTTTAAAAACGTGTATATCGCACAATGACTGACAAATCCTGACGTTTCCACATCTGCCTGACGGACAATCAGCCATCATACTAGACCGTGTATATCCGGACTACTGAAAACGGTTGCATGCCATCATACTATAACTATTCGTGTAATTCGCACACGATGACTGACAAAAATCTGACTCCACATCTGCCTAACGGACAAAATGTGGCCATCAACTAACTCTTTCACTTTAAAAAAACGTGTAATCGACTAATGACTGACAAATCCTGACTTCCACATCTGCCTACGGACAAAATTGCAGCCATCATACTAAACTTCTTTCACTTTAAAAACTTTCGGCACAAATATGAACAAATCGACTTCCACATCTGCCTACGGCACCAAAATTGCAGCCATCATACTAACTCTTTTCACTTTAAAATGATGACTGACACAATCCTGACTTCAACATCTGCCTACGGAACAAAATTGCACCATCATAAACTAACTCTTTCACTTTAAAAACGGGGTGTATATATTTTGCGCACAATAACGGACAAAAAATTGCAGCTTTCACATACAATTTATGACTTCCACATATTTGCCCATCATACTAAACTCTTTTCCAACTCGCACAATGACTGACATCCTGACTTCCACATCTGGCCTACGGACAAAATTGCAGCCATCATACTAACTCTTTCACTTTAAAACGTTATATCGGCACAAATGACTGACAAAAATCCTGACTGGTTCCACATCTGCCTACGGACAAAATTGCAGCCATCATACTAACTCTTTCACTTTAAAAACGTGTATATCGCACAATGACTGACAAATCCTGACTTCCACATCTGCCCTACGGACAAAATTGCAGCCATCATACTAACTCTTTCACTTTAAAAACGTGTATATCGCACAATGACTGACAAATCCTGACTTCCACATCTGCCTACGGACAAAATTGCAGCCATCATACTAACTCTTTCACTTTAAAAACGTGTATATATCGCACAATGACTGACAAATCCTGACTTCCACATCTGCCTACGGACAAAATTGCAGCCATCATACTAACTCTTTCACTTTAAAAACGTGTATATCGCACAATGACTGACAAATCCTGACTTCCACATCTGCCTACGGACAAAATTGCAGCCATCATACTACTCCTTTCACTTTAAAAACGTGTATATCGCACAATGACTGACAAATCCTGACTTCCACATCTGCCTACGGACAAAATTGCAGCCATCATACTAACTCTTTCACTTTAAAAACGTGTATATCGCACAATGACTGACAAATCCTGACTTCCACATCTGCCTACGGACAAAATTGCAG
>JAJSRW010001011.1:0-35511 GCA_022414725.1 Microglena sp. YARC | reverse complement strand
TTACATCTATAACACCACGGACAGGATGGTTCTCTGCGCGACGATTTGTCGCTACTGTGCCCACTTACCTGAATGTAACACCTTACCTATGCAGGGCATCCTCTGGGGCTGCAACCCCCCGGTCTCTTCAGGCACTACTTGATGTGGGCTGTCTGAATGTATGGACTGATGTGTGGACTGTGGCTGCTTGATGTATTGGATGATGGCGAGGCTTCGATGTAGCATGATGTGTGACGCGTTCGTCGTAGTGGTGGAGTTTGGCGCTTCTGACGTAGTTGCTTCTTGCGTGTGTTGGGTTGGCATTGTAGCCCACTGCAGTGTTGTGACTAACATAATCGGAATCGCCGGGGCAACTACCGGGTCTACGTGTATTTGCCTCTGCCATACCAATTGTATCAAAGAACTCAGGAGAAATGGATCACCGTGCTTGTTTGCAGGAGCGCTCACTGCATAAATAACCTCATTAGCCATGTTGCGCCCTTCACATGTTCGCCTAACGCGTGGATCGCCAACCCGAATCTCTATAACTGCGCTGCATGCTAACGCTGTAACCCTTAAAACGTGCTATGGCACTCATTCCTGAGCTGCGCACATTACATGGGACATGAGCGCGCTTGTGTCTGTTAGAGACTTTGCATTGTGCCAAAACTATGGTAGGACCTAACAGCAGTCACCTTCACACTCCTACACTCTTTATATTTAATTATAGATCATACACCTTAAAAGTGCGACTGTTGCTTGTGCGCACATACTGAATGTAATCACGCTTGCTATCAGGACATCCTTAAGAGACTGTCTCTCCGCAGAACCGAAGTTGTAGTGTGTGTGTGGCGGAAAGGGGGGGGTATAACAAGTTTACTACAACTCTGTGAAACTGCTGGGTTTCCCTGAGAACACTGTAACGAACTGTAACCTCTTTTCCCATGGACATGTACAACTGAACGGTTTCCCTCGGACATGTACATGTAAGCGATTGGATTTCCTGGTCATCGTCACCACTGTACCGACGTTCTTCGCTTCGCAGTACACTTGAACAACAAAATGTACGTTTTCCTGGACAATCCGTACATTGTACACGCATTATTTCTTCGGCTGGCACTGTCCGGCTTTCAAAATGTATGGGGGAGCGAGAATTCTCTCTCATTGCCCAGAGCTTCGTCTGCATAAATGTCCAGACCGCCGACCAAACTGGCCATACGGACTCTAACAGTGCGATGCATTCAGGGGTGTATCAGAGTGAATAAGGCAAAGAAGAAAAGCGAATGCCACCTAGGGTGCTCTCTTGTGCTGATAGAGGAGAGGGAGAGGGAGGCAGAGAGAGAGAGGGACAGTCGGCGCTAAAACGGCGAAGAGACCAGGGAAGCAACGAGCCGACGCCAGAGCGGGGGATCGCAGGCGTCAGTAGGGATGGATCGCAGAGAGTATGCCAGAGGAAGAGAGAGAGGGAGCTATTCGTTGAGAGCTATTGCGCACGACGAAACAGGAGCAGAAGAGACGAGACGAACGCAGAGGAGAGCCCAAACTCAACCCCACAACACGTGGCATTGTTGTAGATGCTGGTGCAGGAAGAAGGTCCAAGAGCAACTGTAGTTTGAGGAACAGCACCAGTCCCATCTCCACAAGAGAAGGGGGGATTACGACAAAAACGATAATACATAATTCTGAGTAGGAGGTCCTTGCCTACAGAAAACTAGAGGGAGGACTCGCGGGGCGGAGGGATCTAGTTACTAACAATTAGCTGAACGTTGTTGAGCACACCACACATGGCACAGCGACACGCGATTCAGAAAAACAGAAAACGTTTAGGTGAGACACACAAAGCAGATTGCCTCTATATCCTTATACCGCACCCTTACCTAAGAAGACGAGACCATCCCCTCTACTCCTTCCTCTCCTACCCTGCTACCCACCTGCTTATCTCCCACTTACTCACTCTTAATTTCATTGCTGCGGCTAAGCTGATTGCGCCCCTTTCTACTTGAACAGAAGAGAGACTTACAAACTCTCAAACTGGCAATCGTATGTACTCCCCTTCCACCCGACACTGCACTGCAAAACCCTCATCACCTCAAAACACCCAGGCAACAATGCTTTCCTCCATGCGCCTGCACACAAAAACAAAACGCCAATCCACCTTGTGGACGCCATTCCACCACCAAACCCCTGGACACAATGCCTTACCATGTGGCTGCAAACCCAACCAACCCCCATACTGAATGCGTTGCCTCCAATTCTGCTACCCACACGACAGCGCAATGTATATGTCCTAGAAGCCTTAGTGCTCGCCTAATCGTCCCTAAGAGCAAAACGCCTGGGGACATTCTCTCCTTGCCCAAACATGCTCTTAGCCTTGCCGCTGCAAACCAGTACACACCCCATTCGCAGGCTCTGCTCACCTCTCAGCCAATACCTTCCGGCCCACGACGTAGGCCTATACGAGGTAGTCTGAGTGCGACGGCTACCTCCACAACAAGCCATACAACCATGTTCGCAACACAGGCCCCACAACCCTGGCACCTTATCGTCTCACACCACACATTCCTAACTCGCACTTCTCTGAGTGCGCGCTTCCCCCGCGTCACGAAACCATAACAAACCATGTCGATACCAGGTTGCTAATTGACTACCAGGTGTGTCACGCCTAACGCATTGACCGTAGTTGAGTGCCGCTCCCCCATCTCGCCACATTCAACGCCTAAGACACTGCAACTCATGAAACACACACAAGCACCGACACCGCGAAACGGGACAAGTTGTTCAATTTCATCGCGCTTAAGACAAACAGCAAACCATTTTTCTCGAGTTGCTCACTCCTTCAACTACCCACCCGGTCGAGCAGTAGGCCTGACGTAGGTTGGAAGTTCGCGCTCCCCCACAAATGTACCTGTTAGATAATACTGGTCAGATGCTATCATCATCCTTCGAATCAGACGGTTGTACCACACACGACGTCTTTCGAGCAATACGACTAACACTGCCAACTAGCGGCAAGGACAACCTAATGGTGGGTAGATGGGAGGTGGGCGACGGCGGGCCAGGGCAGTGCGTGGCGCCGATGGTGAGCAGTAGACAAAGCTAGGGTATAGCAACCTTCGCGTAGCAAAAGCCGTGGGGAGACAAGTCCCGGGTAGATGGGCAGCCAACGCCCCTGGGGAGACACACGCTGCTGGACTCAGGAATCGCGGCAGCCGTGGCGGAGGGCGGCCGTGGAGCACTAAAACACGCTATCGATAAGGATCACGAGTCGCGGATGCCCTCCCCATCCTACATGATCGCTCCTGAGTTGCAGCAGATGTCTCAACCGGATGGTGCTTGTCCAAGCTAATGAGGTAGGCAGAAAACGCTCCCACCCATTCGCCCAACCGTACGACCACGGACATCCTCTCTTGTGAACTAGTCCGCCTTCACCGGGACGAGCCGGGTTATACGTCTCCGACATTGCCCACACCACCACAGGCCACTCTCTCATCATTATAAGGTGCAGTGCCAGCAAGCGTATGGCCACATCGGCCACGATACTTGCACACCGGGGGACTCACTGGAGCCATGTACCAGACCGACCAGCGACGCCGTACGCAGAGAGGGGAGATCCGTCGTACATGACTCAATAATCGCAACCACACACCACACCACCACACACAGCCCATGCATGGCGCTTCGTGGCTTATATTCTTTTATGTATCCCGCATTTTTTGTTTTATGTTTTTTTTATTTTTTATGTATCGGTTTATTGTTCATCTTGGTTTATTTTTTTTTGTATCCGGCATTTTATTGTTTATTTTTGTTTTATTCTGAATTTTTTGTTGATTCTTGTTATGTTTTCTTTGTTCTATTTATTGTTGTTTTGTGTGTTTGCTTGTTTGTTTGCACGCA
The DNA here is from genome assembly GCA_022414725.1 of Microglena sp. YARC. NCBI lineage: Eukaryota > Viridiplantae > Chlorophyta > Chlorophyceae > Chlamydomonadales > Chlamydomonadaceae > Microglena > Microglena sp. YARC. The sequence continues at coordinate 31,638 of JAJSRW010001011.1, read as the reverse complement.
TGCTGTGTGTTTGTTGTTTGTTTGGCATGCATGCTTGTGTTTGCATGCATGCTGGTGGTGTTTGCATGTTTTGTGTGTTTGCTTGTTTGTTTGCATGCATGCTGTGTGTTTGCATCTTGCCATGGCCCCCCTGTGGTGTTATGCATGCATGCTGTGTGCTTGCATGCATGCTGTGTGTTTGCATGCATGCTGTGTGTTTGGCAATGCATGCAGTGTGTTTTGCATGCATGCTGTGTGTTTGGCATGCACGCTGTGTGTTTTGCATGGCTGCTGTGTGTTTGGCATGCATGCTGTGTGTGTTTTGCATGCATTGCTGTGTGTTTTGCATGCATGCTGTGTGTTTTGCTTGTTTTTTTGCATGCATCGCTGTGTGTTGCATGTTTGTGTTGTTTGCTTGTTTGTTTGCATGCTGCTGTGTGTTTTGCATGCTATGCTGTGTGTTTTGCATGTTTGTGTGTTTGCTTGTTTGTTTGCTGCATGCTGTGTGTTGCTTGTTTGTTTGCATGCTGCTGTGTTGTCTTCGCATTCGTTTTGGTGTGTTGCTTGTTTGTTTGCATGGCATGCTGTGTGTTTGCATCATGCTGTGTGTTTGCTTGTTTTGTTTTGCATCACTGCTGTGGTGTTCTGCATGTTTAGTGTTTGGCTTGTTTGTTTGCATGCATGCTGTGTGTTCGTGCATGCATGCTGTTGTGTTTGCCATCGCATCGCTGTGTGTTTGCATGCATGCTGTGTGTTTGCATGCATGCTGTGTGTTTTGCATGCAGCTGTGTGTTTGCTGTTTGTTGTGTTTTTGCTTGTTTGGTTTGCATGCATGCTTGCGTATTTTATTCTCTCGAAAGAGGGATGCGCTGCAACCGACAGTATGTGCCTCGAGGTTATCTGGCCACAAAGATTTTTGTATGTTTTTTGGATGTGTCCACTTATGTATTCATTAATATATATATTATATATATATATTATATATATATAAATATATATTATGTATTATATATATATATATAGTATATATATATACATATATATATTCATATATATATATTTTAATATATATTATTTATATATATTATTAAAATATATATTATGTACAATATATTATATTATGTAATATAATATAATATATTATATTATGATTATATTTCATATAATATAAATAATTATTATTATTATATAATAATTATTATTATTATTATAATAATATATATATAATATTATTATTATTATTATATACTATTTACATATATGTATAATAATAAATATATATATTATATATATATATATTGTGTAATTATATATAATAATGTATATTTACTAATATATATAATATATATTATGTATATATATATAGTATTATATATATATTATTAATAAGTGTATATTATGTATATTATGTATATTATTATATATATATATAATATATTATTAATTTATGTAATATATATTATATATTATATATATATTATTAATAATATATATTATGTATTTATGTATATATATATATATACTATATATATATATATATATATATATATATATCTATATTATATATATATATATAAATATAATATTATGTATTTAGTTATTTATTATATATATTATATAGTATATATTATATTATGTATTATTTATTATATATATATAATAAAGATATACCTATACTATTTATTGTTATTTCTCTATGAATTCTGTTGTTTTTATTTATTACCTGTCCGACTAAAGGGATGGCAGATAACAACAGTATCTGCTTCGAGATTTATCTGCCGAAGATTTATCTGCCTATCGAGATTGTTTATTTTTTTTATGTGTATCTTCCAGTTATTTGTGTATTGTATGTATTTATTTGTGAATTTATGTTATTTATCGTATGTATTTAATGTGTTTATTTTATTGATAGTATTAATTTGATTTGGTGTATGTACTGTATTTATTTGTGTATTTATGTATTTTATGTATTATTGTGGTTTATTCATTTATGTTTTATTTTTCATTTAATGTACCTCTCCGACAACAGGGATGGCTTCAAGCACGGCATCCGCCTCAAGGAGACCATGCATCAAGAACCGGAAGTCACACAGCGGGCATCAGACACCGCATTGTCTTCGCTCCTCATTACTGCGGAAGCGCTTGGCAATGGCTGCGTGTGCATTCAGACACAGTTGGTTTCAGACAGCAGAACTCAGATCAGACAGCAGACTGCAGATAGACCAGACTAGATCAGACCAGACACGGGGTCAGTGGCAAGCACTCCCCAGGCATCGCAGCAACATGGTGTCGTGTGCGTGTCAGATAAAGCTCAGGCACTCTTGGTAATGGATGCCTGCTGTGGTTCAGACACAGACGACAATTCAGACACGATCAGAACACAGACACAGTTCGTGCAGGCACTCCTCCAGGCACCTCGCACTTGTCTAACGCGTGCCATTCAGAGCAGTTGGTTCAGACAGACACAGGATTCAGTTCAGACACACTTAAGGCACCGCATGCAAGGCTGCCTTGTGCGTTCAGATAAACCTCAGGCCCTCGGCAAGGCTGTGTGGTTGCTTAGGCACAAGCCACAGTTTAAGGCACACCATGTGAAGGGCACCTCGGCAAGGGCTGGTCAGTGTGTCGTGTGCTACTAGTGGCGAGGTCACAGTTTGAGTATTCTGGTGAGCGAGACAGCATGGATGAGAGTGTGCAGAGGAGCACTGAGCTTTCCTTCATGCGTTGGCGCGCTGCAAATGGCTGGTGGGTGAGGTCGGGTTTAGTGAGGGTGGCTTCAGGGGTGGTTTCATTGACATGAGCTAGGGAGCAGTGGATCGGAGTTCAGGACTGTAGCTTCCGCTTCAGGGCATCCGGGTCGCCTATGGGTGTCGTGTGTGGCTGGTGTCGAGGGTTGCGGAGTGTCGGTGTTGTTTGTCGAAGGAGACAGCAGGTGTTTAGTAGCATGGTGTGTCGATGTGGTTTGTGCAGCGCTGGATCATCTCTCGGAGTGTGCATCACTCTGGGTGAACTAAGTAGGTGTCTGCCAGATATGTGTTCAGTACTCTAGAAGAGCAGCGGAGTTTAGATGTAGTAGAAGCACATGTCCAGGGTACGCTTTGGCAGTTCGCATGAGTGTGAACGCTGTCTACGGCAGCTTCGTGGTATATGGGTGCTGGATTTTGTTGGTGTGCGGTCCAGCACATCATTGGTTCAGGTTCAGATTGTAGTGGCAGTCATTTGTCAGCGGGATGGTGCCGCGGATGTCACTTGGCTGTGGTGTGTGGCGTGACTGGAGGCACGCGCATATTGTAGGCATGTTAGGATGTGTCGAACGTCAGGCATTCTCTCCGCGGTAATGGTGGTGTTTGAGGTATGTTCGCAGACAGCATTGTCAGGTTGATGATGTGGCAGCTCAGGTTCAGACACTTGGGTAATGGGTGCGTGCTTGTGCAGTGTCAGGTGACATTTCGACCAAGGTCCGTGGTGACTGAGATAGAGGAATTGGGAGATGTCAGGACATCAGACGATGCTTATTGGTGAGGAGGCGTTTAGGGCACCCTAGTGCACCTCGAAGGGCTGCTGTGCGGGTTCGGCACAGTTGGTTCAGACAGACACAGACAAGGTTCAGGCCACCTCAGGCCACCTCGCAAGAGCTGTGTGTGCGTTCAGGCACAGTACGGTTTCAGAAAGAGCACAGACAACGAACAGTTCGGCTTGCACTAATGGCCAGAGTGCCCCCGTTGGGTTATAAGGTACACTTGAGCTCCGCCGGTGGGGTATAAGGTACAACTTGGCCGCCGGTGGGGTATAAGGTAACAACTTGCCGCCGTGGGGTATAAGGTACAACATTGCTGCCGGTGGGGGGTATAAGGTACAATTCCGCCGGTACGGGTATAGGTACAACTTGCCGCCGGTGGGGTATAAGCTAGCAAACTTGCCGCGTTGTGGTATAAGGTACAACTTGCCGCCGTTGGGGTATAAGGTACAACTTGCCCGCCGGTGGGGTATCAAGGTAGCAACTTGCCTGCGGTGGGGAATAAGGTACAACTTGCCGCCGGTGTGGGTAGCAAGGTACAATTGGCCGCCGGTGGGGGAATAAGGTAGCAACTTGCGGGTGGGGTCAAGGTACACTCTGCCCGCCGGTGGGGAATAAGGTACAACTTGCCGCCGGTGGGGTACCAGGTACTTGCGCCGTGGGTATAGGTCAACTTGCCGCCGCGTGGGGTATAAGTTGCCAAAGTGAATGACGTTTGTTCAAGACTAGTTGACCTACGCCAACAGCCACATAACCCCACAACCAACGCAAGAACCCATGACGCGTTTACAACTTAAACCTACTTGGCATTTGTCTTTTGGCGGGGTAGCAAGGATATAACTTGAACGCCACGGTGGGTTTAAGTTGCTGAGTGGAATGGAGTTTGTCCAAGAGCCTAGTTGACGCCCGCAACGACCACAACACGCACAGCCCAGGAGATTTTACAAACTTGCAGCCTACTTGGCAAAGTGCCTCCCAGTGGGACAAAGGTTGTCGTGTCGAGGGGCCATCCCATCGGCCTTTGAGCCATCCTTTGTTAGAACGTCTTGAAAAGTTTCCGGCTGAAGTGCCTTCCATTCCTGGTTCACTAGATAATATGAACCAGTGGTCTTTTACGAGTACGTCGAAGGAGGCTTGACATACTGAACAAAGGAAGGGGAAAGGACATACATTATCAGTATCTAGTATCAGTTATCAGTAGTAGAAGTAGTAGTAGTCAGTACAGGCATGAAACAAGGGTGTTTTCACTGTAGTGCAGGTGTGGAGTTAAAGTATGTGTTAAGGGTCGAAGGCTGGCAGCTGACAGGGTATTCAATGGCAAGATTGGCCACGCGCTTGCGCACTCGAAACAAAACAAAATGCGCTTTGTAGTGCAGAAAGAAGCGCAAAACAATGCTATGTGGAATTAGGAGGATTTGCAAAGAAAAACTGCGGCTTATCGTTCACAGAGGGGCTCACACACAAGACACCTCCACGCCACGCCTCAAAGCGCCCAAAAGCGGCGCGCTTTGGCACATTACCTGGGTATAAATAACTGACCAAGGAACAGGGGCGGGTTTACGTCGCCACGTCGCTCAGCAGAGTTAAGGGTGTTAACCTGTAGTGCAGTGTGGAGTTAAGGGTGTTAGGGGTCGACAGGCTGGTAGGAACCAAATGCAAGAGGGGCAGGGGGGGGACAAGGTGGGGTGGGGGTGGGGTGTGGGGAGGGGGTGTTATTTTTTCTGTAATTGCATGCCTAAGCTACTAATCGGTTTTGTAACATGCAAGAGGGACAGGAGGGCTGGGGTGGGGTGGGGTGGGGTGTGTGGGTGGGGGGGGGTTCTTTTCTATAGCATGGCTTAGCATATCTGATCGTGTTGTAACATGGCAAGAGGACAGGGTAGGGTTTGGACAGGACGGGGGGGGGTGGTGGGGGGGGGATTCTTTTATTGAGGCAATGCGTTGAGCATACTAGTCGTCGTGGCAAATGCAAGAGGGACAGGGGGGGTGGGGTGGATGGTACTTAAGTTATGTTTTACTGCCGAATGAATCCTGTAGACGAACTCAGGGCCCGGTCGATAGACACATTGTTTCGGGTTCAGTTCATTTGATATGTGGCTGGGTGCTTCCAACCGGGGTGAAAAACCCGTATTAAGCTGCACCGGCATGATGTGGCCACGATGCTGCGGTCAGGCATCGTGGTGATTCTTTTACCTGAGGTGGCCTACGGTGCTTAGTCTAGTCGGCTTACGCCTATGGTGTCCTTAACTTCACGTCCTGTGAGTAACGGCATTACAACGGATGTAACAATTTCAATTTCATTTCATGCTGTGCTTTTCTTTTAACGCCCTTCGTTCCTATACGATTGGGCAAGTCCTTTAGCCTATTTGGCGCTTACCCCTGGACTGTAACAAATCATATCCCATACATACATACTGCCAAGGGCGAGCAACCAAATTGCTGACTGAAGCTAATGTTAACCAGCTCAAGTTCAGTAGGTGGGTGGGTTGCAGGTATTGTTTCCCCGCTTAGCCGGTATATACAGCGATTGCTAGTTTGACCCGTTTTAGCGAAAGCATCGCAGTAGAAAAGAAATTTCAATTGGGTGCCTGCCCTCTAATGGCAGCGTAAGGCTACAAAAGCTATATGAAGCTTAAAAGCACTAAAACGCCGTCCATGGAGGAGGCCTAAATTCATCAAGCTAGAAAAAATCTCCACTTTCAGATTTGAAAACAATCACTGGTGGGTTGTGGTTTACGCTCGTGGTGTGGCTGTACGGCAGTGTTGGAAGACCACCTTCTCTTGGACCTTGAAACTCGCAAGCTGGCAGAAAGCACGGTAGTGGAGATTGTGGTTGTTGGTGCAGCTGCTTGACCATGTTCCACCTGCATCATGTGGTGGTGGGTGGTGGTGGTGGTGGGTGGTGCAGTTTAGATCTCCAGCGCGCTAGCATGGTGGTGGTGGTGGTGGTGGTGGTGCAGGGGTGGTGGTGGTGTGCTGCGTTCTTTTGACCGCCATTGGTGACTTGATTGGTGCTTGTGGTTGCGGTGGTGGACTGGTGGGTGGGATGGTGGTGGTGGTTGGATGGTGATAGATGTGCATGCAGTAAATTAAGCAGGGAAGGCAAGGTTGGCAGAGGGCAGACAGACAGACAAGTGGAAGGGGAGAGGTCCAGTTAATGAAGACGGAACTGTCTGTCTTCCGTCACGGAAGTACTTAGTTTGACCGTGTAATGGCTTTATGGGTCCCGGAGCGGCCGGGGGGTGTGTAATGGAGGTTAAGTTGCGCGCGGGGTATGGTGGTGGCAGTTCTTCGACCAGCTGCCGCTAGCATGGTGGAGGTGGTGGTCAGGGGTGGTGGTGGTGGTGGTTGCAGTTCTTTTCGCCGCCTTAGGTAAGCTTCACTGGACTCGAGCATTGGGTCTGCTGGCAAGCGGCTCGTTTCAAGCCTCATGCAAGCCGGCTTAGCAGCCCCCTTGCATCGCTGCATAGGCGTGTACATCCATCGCGCGCGGCGAATCAAGCGGTAACGTCCCAGTTGCAGTTCGCCAATCTGCATGCTTTGTTACGAGCGCGCTTTTTAAGTGGGGCTTTGCCGTTCGTATCCGCGTGCTTTTTCGTGGGCAGACGGCAGGTAGGTCGTGACTTAGGATTTCACAATCAGCCGGTTTCCGTCCGACGCAGTCAGCAAAACACAAGTTGACCTACAAACAGCGGACAACACTTACATTCGAAAAGCTACGCTCCAGCCCGCTTTGCCGTCGCTCCGGCATGCTTGGTTCGTTGCAGGCTGCAGTAGACTTCCAGTAAGGAGTCTCGTGTGATCTCGTATTTTTCACCTCTCAACTGGGAACGTCTGGGCTCGGGCACGAAGGCACTCAGCAACGCACGAGCAGATGGCGTTAGTCGCATCGCGAGGGGCGCTCAGACCAGCCGACTCGGAGAGAGAAACCTGAACATAACCGGGGGGAGGGGGGGGGGTGGGGGGGGGGGGGGGGGGGGGGGAGAGGGGGGGGGGGTGGGGGGGGGGGGGGGGGGGGGGGGGGGGGGGGCAGTGTAGGTTAGACTGAAGGAAAGGTGCATGTGTCATTGACATGGGCTAGTGAAAAACAGGAGCAGAAGCAAGAAGCAAAATTCAGAAAGCAGGAGCATTCATGTCAATGCTTAAGAGGGCCAGCCTTGCATGGCGGCAGAACCCTAGGGTGTTGACCAGGTGCAGACAGTCGTAGGGCCAATCGCAATGGGGAAAGAAGCACTCGAATTAGAGTTGTGCCTACATTCAATCAGCGAAGGCATGGCGCGTAAGACCAGGCCCAGACAAGCGATACGCGTACAGTTTTTTAATTTTGAGCAAGGTGCGGACCTATCGGCACAACTTGCCTGTGCAGAAGGAATCATCGACACTGATCTAATGGCAGCGACGCTGAATGAAGGCGTTCACTGCCAAGCAAGCTATCATCATCAGCCACCAGTACTCGACTCGTAGAGGCAGAACAGTCCATTCTCGTATGACGTATCACTGGATAGATAGAGGTAAACTCGTAGCATCTCGTAGCACAGGAAAGATGCTCAGGACATCTCACAGCACAGGACTAATAAGCATCACGAAGGAGGGGGCATTGCAACTCGAAGCACAGGGCAGTTCTAGCAGGGTGTGTAAATCGGGGGACAAAAGAAAAGAAAAGGAAGAACGCACGTTTTTCCCTCCGGAACGCGAAGGTACCGCACCAGCAACAAACACCAGAGGCAAACGTGCAAAGACTCGTGAAACCGTCCACCAGTTTCATCGCATCGCATCGCATCGCATGCTCGCATCGCAACTGAACTGCCCACCTGTATGTTTTAACTTTGAAGTGCGTGGGCTCTCACCTGATACTGATTTCAAAGCTTGGATCGAACCAGAGTCGAAGGAGCGTGAAGACTTGCCTTAAATCTTGCGGCGGTGAATTCAATATGGAGTCGGTGCTTCAACTTCTGAGCGCGCAGGGTTTTTCGATGGGTAAGAAATTTAATGTCTTTGGTCATCCTGGCACCATCTCGATACGGAAGAGATCTGTTAGGATTGTAGTAATAACTTCCTCCGGGCATCCTCACCAATACTATGGGTGTACGGTATATCATTCATTGTACTCTCGTGTAATTTACCAAATAGTATATACTATGTGATCCTCCACTAGTTATCTTACGTACTTTATTCAATAATTCTACCTCATCCCTTGTCAGGTCCTCTTGTTGAGGGATCGTTGCATCGTCCACTGTCCAGCTGAAATCGGAAGCTATCTCCTCCTTCTTCTTGATGTCGCAGATGGCCACTAGGCAAGGTAAGCCAGAACACCGCATCCAGTCGATCTCCGCGTTGGCTGGAAATGTGTCGTGCTCTGATTGATCACTGAGTAGGGCAATCAGATGTTGCTACGCAACAAACCATCTTGGAATCCTCTCCCGCGACCAAGGACATGTGTCTGCAGTAATCAGACATCTGAAATCCTCCAGGCACGACGACCCCCTTGATGATGCCGATGATATCCCCTGCTGCGTAGTCATTGGCTACAAAGCACCCTCTGTTGCCAGTGTGAATCCCGGACTGCCCCGAGAAAACATCCGCTGCAGGAGTCGCACAGAGTCCTCTGGACATTTCCAAGATCTCCTCATGACTGAAGAGCGTAGACATAGACATATTCTTGATAGTCATGCACTTAGGTGCAAAGCAAGCACAGTGAGTCCTCATGGTGAATAGAATAGAGAGAGAGAGAGAGAGAGAGATGGAATAGGATAACGCTGTTGGAAAGATAAGGAGAAGAAGAGAACGATATTGCGAAGAGTGTGAGAATTTGAAGAGTGCGAGAATTTGAAGAGTGCGAGAATTTGAAGAGTGTGAGAATTTGAAGAATGCGCGAATTCGAAGGTGTGGTCTGTGTGGAGTTGGCCGAATGTGTCACTGATATCTCAAATATCTTCCGGAATGTGTGTCCCTGCGAAGTTGTGGTCTGTGTGGAGTTGGTCGAAGATGCCAGTGACATTTCAAATGTCTTCCGGAATGTGTGTCCCTGCGAAGTTGTGGGTCTGTGTGGAGTTGGTCGAAGATGCCAGTGACATCTCAAATGTCTTCCTGTAAAGTGTATCCCTGCGAAGTTGTGGGTCTGCGCGAAGTTTTATCGATTGCCACGGTGCTTGCAGTGAGTTGTGTTTCGACTTCCAGTCATTGGTGGTGTCCTGCGAAGTTGTGGGTCTGCGCGAAGTTTTATCGATTGCTACAGTGCTTGCAGTGAGTTGTGTTTTGACTTCCAGTCAATTGGTGTGTCCCTGCGAAGCTGTGGGTCTGCATGGGGTTTGTATCGATTGCTACAGTGATTTGCAGTGCGAAGCATTCCGGCTTCGAGTCAATTGGTGTGTCCCTGCGAAGCTGTGGGTCTGCATAGGGTTTGTATCGATTGCTACAGTGATTTGCAGTGCGAAGCATTCCGGCTTCGAGTCAATTGGTATGTCCCTGCGAAGCTGTGGGTCTGCATGGGGTTTGTATGGATTGCTACAGTGATTTGCAGTGCGAAGCATTCCGGCTTCGAGTCAATTGGTGCGTCCCTGCGAAGCTGTGGGTCTGCATGGGGTTTGTATCGATTGCTACAGTGATTTGCAGTGCGAAGCATTCCGGGCTTTCGAGTCATATTGGTGTGTCCTGCGAAGTTGTATCGATAGCTACAGTGATTTGCAGTGAGAAGCATTCCGGCTTCGAGTCAATTGGTGTGTCCCTGCGAAGTTGTGGGTCTGTGTGAAGTAAATAATCGATTGCTATGAGTGCTTGCTTAGAGTGAGTTTGTGTTCCGCTATTTGTTCGAGTCGCCAATTGATCTCTGTACAGACGGCCGCCCTCGACAGTTGTGGGTCTGCCTGCGAATTTTTATCGATTGCTACAGTGCTTGCAGTGAGTTGTGTTCCGGCTTCGAGTCAATTGGTGTGGTCCCTGCGAAGTTGTGGTCTGCTCGAAGTTTTAATTCGATTGCTACAGTGGCTTGCAGTGAGTTTGTGTCCGGCTTTCGAGTCAATTGGTGTGTCCCTGCGAAGTTGTGGGTCTGCTCGAAGTTTTTTATCGATTGCTACAGTGCTTGGCAGTGAGTTGTGTTCCGGCTTCGAGTCAATTGATGTGTCCCTGCGAAGTTGTGGGTCTGCTCGAAGTTTTATGATTGCTACAGTGGTTGCAGTGAGTTTGTGTTCCGGCTTCGAGTCAATTGATGTGTCCCTGCGAAGTTGTGGGTCTGCTCGAAGTTTTATCGATTGCTACAGTGCTTGCAGTGGTTGTGTTCTGGCGGTTCGAGTCAATTGATGTGTCCCTGCGAAGTTGTGGGTCTGCTCGAAGTTTTTTTCGATTGCCCTACAGCGCTTGCAGTGAGTTGTGTTCCGGCTTCGAGTCAATTGATGTGTCCTGCGAAGTTGTGGTCTGCTCGAAGTTTTATCGATTGCTACAGTGCTTGCAGTTGAGTTGTGTTACCGGCTTCGAGTCAATTGGTGTGTCCCTGGCGAAGTTTGTGGGTCTGCGCGAAGTTTTATCGATGGATACAGTGCTTGCATGGAGTTTGTAACGATTTTTTGCCGTGCTTGAGTTGTGTTTCGGCTTCCAGTCAGAACTAGAGCGATATTCCGATTATTGTTACTAGCACTGCAAACCTTTTTTGAACAATGTTTTCCGGTATGAATTGTTTAGTAGCGACGTAATGCACCAAGTGTCATTCCGAATGTCGACCCACTGCGTCTATAACTTTGCTAATATGTTTTGCTAACTTGATGTGAGAGTGTAGTCATGGTAACAAAATTGAGTTGATTATCGATCTCCTCGGGCCCAGGCATGTTGTTTTTTACCAGCCCTGTGACCGAATCCGAATATCACTTGACAGTGAATTGTCTTTAGGCAGTATGCATTAGCAGGGATAGTCGTGATACTGAGAGAAATGTGGTTACTTCACGTGGTTGGCCTCCAGAGTCATGACCCCTTGTGAACATATGGAGCGAATTCGCGATTTGCAATGTCTTTTGGATTCGACCAGTAATGTTGGCGTCATGTCCGCTGTGAATGCTTGATAACAGAAACAGACAACTCTCTGATGCAACTGTATGAATCCTCTCTAAATTAAAATCATACTAATCCTGTTGATCTGTAATAGAATATCACCATAATGAATTCGGCATGTAACATCAGAAGAATTCCCCTGTGAACACCCTAGCCCCTTGTAACACCCTTTAATACCGAGTGTCGTGTATTGATATAAAAATGGAATCAGTTTAAGGATTTGAATAAGATACAAATCAATTAAAGCCGTTATAAGTACTCAAATTCCAACTAAATTCCAACTAAATGCCAACTAAATGCCAACTAAATATCCTTCTAGTACCCTAGTAAACACATATGTAACACCCTTGTAAACACCCTAGGTATGTGTCTGGTATTGCCGCGGCTTGTGACTGTTTGTCTGGTATTTGTCCTGGTATTGTCCTAGTGTCTTGTCCTTATCGTTTATTAATGAATAAAATTGAATTCATTAAAGGCTGCTAGTTTCTTAATTGAAAATCCAGTTAAAAGCCTCTGTAAGTATGTCAATTGCATCAATGTCTGTAGTTCCCCGTGTTTGTTTTTGCCATTGTATCCATGAATGCAAAAGTATTCCAAGACTTGCGTATATGTTCTTCGACGCCATGTTTTTAATTCATACTGGCTGGCGACTTACCTTGGTCTTGTGAGTCCTGCAAGAAAAGGTTTCTCACCATGCGAAGAGTTCTTCCCTTGACTGCCACAAGTGTCATCCTTGCAAGCAATTGCAATGAGATATTCCAGAGCTGCCCCAGACTTGAAGTTCATCTGTTAAAACATGTGAACCCCTTGAGTGTCAACATGTTCACAAGTGTTTTGCTACTGTTGAGATCCTGGCAGTCCACATGAACCGACACCTGGAGTACAAACCTATCCCTGTAAGCATTGCCCTAAGCACCTTGCCCTAAAGAGTTTCGCTACTAATGCCGAGTTGAAGCACCACACGGTGTTCCATGATACCCATCGCCACTCATTGTGTAATGATTGTGGTGCACATACATTCACAAAATGGCAATCTCCCTTCTTCACGAAGACGACCATGGCCCTAACAGGTTCCCTGTCCGTATTGTCAGCTCTCCGTGGCATCTGCTCGTATGTCCAACCATGTGTACAAATGCTCACCAAGGACAAGTAGAGCATGCAATACGGTAAATGTACCCGTTTAAAACTCCCTATCTCCACTTTTAATGGCAATATTCCATGTTGTCTCTGCTTGTCCGTCACGGTATATGTGTGTTATATTTGCACTATATTCTTTTTTATAGGAACTTAACACCATACAACTGTACTCTTCATGTAAAACCATATATGGCAGTAAGTCCATAGACATCCGCCCTGGTACCCCTCCATATGTAATCTGCCTGTTACTCGTCCTGTTACTTTACCGTTACTGCCCCTGTATTACTCACTCCTACTACATCTCTCGCAATCATGTAACCAAATGGTATGTTGTCGGTGAATCTCAATGACTATACTCAACCATACCCTAATTCAATAATGGAGCTCGGGTGAACAACTTCGGCATCCGTCTACTACGATGAATGGTGTATGGTTTTAGTGGAATGATGATATACCGATAAAGTACGTAAGATAAAACTAGTGGGCATCAATCCATAGTATACTATTGGTAATTACACGAAAGTACATGGGATGATATACCGTACACCCATAGTAGTTGGTGAATGCCCGAGAGTTATTACTAACAATCCCCTCAGATCTCTCCGTATCGAGATGGAGTCGGTGCCAGGATGGACAAAGACATTTTAATTTCTTACCATCGAAAAACCCTGCGCTCAGAAGTTGAGCACCGAGCTCCATATTGAATTGCGGGTGTATCACACCAGTAGTTGATCGATGTTGCGTAAAACGTACTGATCCGCTCATTACTGCAGCTCATATTAACTGTCAGACAGAGGTCTCTGCTGTCTGACAGCGAAAGCGCTTTTCGCGGCGTGAATTCGAAATGCCCCATTTCTCTCGTTTACATCAATCCTGGTACATCAAGAACTAGCTAAACTACACACTACTCAGAAATCTACCAGATATGACTGTACTATTCGCCACGATGCGTAGTATAACAATCACAGGTGTCGTGTCGGAACTGCCGAAAAATAAAACCCGAGTGAGAAACCAGGAGGTATCATTCTGTGCCAAAAGTTTGTTCAAGCCGATCAATCATGGTGGATTTCGTTGCTAGGCCCCCATCGTCGAAATAACTTTGTAGACCTCCTATTATTAGCGTTGTTGGAGTTAAGTAATTCCGAGTGTAGGAAGTACATAAAATGAATATTTGCGATTTGTTGAGCATTTCATATTTTCTAGCAAGGTTGTTTCTGGGCTGTATTTCTGCGGGGGGGGGAGGACGCCAAAGATTGTATGGAAGCAAGGATGTGTTCTGATACCCTGGCGACGTTGTACTCTTTGGAAGATTCCCAGGATGAATCTTTGGCCACCAATTAACATGGAGGTGTGGGACCTTCGAAACTTAAACCAGTTAAATGGAACAAAGCGGAAAAAGTCATATTCTCCAATCATCTTTTTCGCTCTTTACTATTAGTGTACTGTCTTCAGATACAAAGCCCTAGAGATGAAAATCTCAGGATCACAAAGGAAGGAAGAATGCTGGTGTACCAGATCTGGATGTCCTCCTCATGGGATCGGAGAGCGAAAAACCTGAGATGGATCAATTATCTCATCCGAGACCTACCTCACAAGGTCTGGCGTAATATGTAGATTTAGAACTTCCTCCCACTACCTAAAAGTGCGAAACTGTTAATCTAGTAGTTGAGTGAGACTTGGCTTGACACGGATAGATGTAGCTTAACTTTACTGAATATATTACAGTATACCGGTATCTGATTTGATAACTAGCATGTCGCATGAGCAGATGTTGTTATACTAGCCGTTAGTGCATACAGTTATCATTCTGTACTGCACGACGGCGCACGGTTATCACACAGGACACGTGCATCCAAGTGTGCAGAGCCGAGTCAGTGACTGCGCACAGGCTTCTCTGAGCAACTCAGTAGCCGGTATATAATCCGGTCTACAACATAAACTGATAGATGGAAACGTCCAATTTGTGCCTTGGAAAGATCAGTGTGACACCTTTTTGTGATTGTGGAAACAGTTTCAAGATGAAAAACCATGTGTTTTTTGAATGTTACTTGTGAACTACTTGACAAAAAAAAAAAAAAAAAAAAAAAAAAAAAAAAAAAAAAAAAAAAAAAAAAAAAAAAAAAAAAAAAAAAAAAAAAAGCCTTGCTGAATTCCGAAGGAAGAAAGTATCAGAGCCCTGATTTTCCCAATCGCGGAGAGCAAAATGATTCCTCTACATTATCTGATGTGCAATCCAGAAGTTGAAGTGCGAGAAAAGCTTCCTTTGTTCATCCATGAATGTATGAAGAGACTGGATCAAGTCTTTTTTATAGATTTGAATAGGTTTTTTGTGTACTGTTTTTTTCGTTCAGAAGAAGAGGAATATATACTAAACAATGAAAAATGATCAAATGAAAAGAAGAAAAATAGTGATTTGTTCGAGTTTACATTTTCTGGTAATCATGTTTTTTACTGCCGAAGACGGCGAGCAGCCAAATTGCTGGCTGGAGCTATGTAACCAAGTTCAAGTTCAAGTTGGGGAGGGGAGGGGGGGAAGGGTCAGCCCTCATTTGGTTGTTAGCTAACTTTTTACTCCGGTCTCAAATGAAATTCTGAGACCACTCACGAGTAGGCCTTGAGAAGGGCAGTCCATTGGCACTACTTTGGACCTCGAGCAATCTCCCCCCCAACCTCCCACCCCCCTAAAAAAAGCCAAGCCCAGCCCGGCCCAGCCTATAACAAATTACATATTTTCGGGGTTCTCTAGCGTCTGCAAAGGGTGGCTGTTAGAGCGTCAGGAGTTACATTTTCCAACTTCTAGAAATGTCCGAACACTGGAAAAGAAAAGTATCGTCGAATAATCGAGAAGGTCCTAACAGACCCTAAACCCTAAAGTGCACGGCTCATAGAAACCCTACGAACCCCCACAAGAAGCCTTGACGAAAATTCTCGACTTACAACTTATATAAGGTTCTCTACTTCCACATCTCATGAAAGACCCCAAAAACCCTAAAACCCTACAGGTCCTCGCACGGACATGTATCATTGGCAACACAGTTTCTCATTAAAACAGCGCTAAAACTGCATGGCAAAAAGAAATATTGGGTACAAGGTCGAACTTAATCAAGTTGAGATCTGAGAAACAGTTGGGAACCAGGGTTGTTCAGGACGCTGCGTCGCTGCGTCGCTACGTCCTCTGACACAGACACAACGTTGAACGGTCCGTTTTGTCCACAGCGGGCACAACGTGGGGAGGGTCTGTTGACCAGAAGGACAGGGTCCGTTGCGTCACAGAACCGCAGGCTATACAATCTGGGTTGCGTCTCAGGCAGCCCAGAGCTGAGGTCCCCCTGTTGTACCCATGATTGTGCCCCCCCATCCTCCCAAGAAAAAAAATTCAGTGCATGCTAAAGACAATAAGGCATACAGCTCGGCAAGTTGTTTTTGTGCGATGCGTCGCCATTCCGACCCTACATCACTGCATGACAACGCATGGTTCTGGCAAAAAAAAGAAAATTGAAACAAATTGAAAATTAGAACATCCAAGTAAGTCACATTGCCGGGGACAGTTGACCCTACTAAGGACGTGGTTTTATCGACACCGGTTCGTAAGCTCACCTTGCTCGAGGTTGGCAACGAGGCTAGAACCAGTCACGTTTCATACGGTAGACGGCCACCGTGAGAACCGAAACGCTCCCGACGGGGTTCGACCCCGGCGTCTCCTTCGATCAAGGTCGGATACTCTACCAATGAGCCACTCCGAGTCCGGATCGGGGGTAGCAAAAAAAAAGATAACTTCAGCAGACGGTTGGTGTTCAGAAGACCCGGAATACATACACAACATACACCCTGCGCACCGTAACATTGTTATGTTGCTTGTGCACTGCCCGCGTGTCTGTGGCGCATGAAAGTTCCTTAAGGTGCTTGCCACAGCATGCATGCATGTGTATAGGTGACTGGTCCTGTATGTGCTCGATTACTGTGCGAACTTGCTGCTCTTGCACACTCACACACCCCTGCGCACCGTAACATTGTTAGTTGCTTGTGCAGCTGCCCGCGGTTGTGTCTGTGGCGCATGAAAGTTTCCTGAAGGTGCTTGCACACAGCATGCATGCATGTGTATAGGTGACTGGTCCTGTATGTGCTCCACCTCTCTATTACTGTGCGAACTTGCTGATCTTGCACACTCACACACCCCTGCGCACCGTAACATTGTTAGGTTGCTTGTGCACTGCCCCGGTGTCCCGTGGCGCATGAAAGTTCCTTAAGGTGCCTTGCCACAGCATGCATGCATGTGTATAGGTGACTGGTCCTGTATGTGCTCGATTACTGGTGCGAACCTGCTGCTCTTGCACACTCACACACACCCTGCGCACCGCTAACATTGTTAGGTTGCTTGTGCACTGCCCGCGTGTCTGTGGCGCATGAAAGCTTCCTTAAGGTGCTTGCCACAGCATGCATGCATGTGTAATAGGTGACGGTCCTGTATGTGCTCGATTACTGTGCGAACTTTGCTGCTCTTGCACCACTCCACACACACCCTGGCGCACCGTAACATTGCTTTAGGTTGCTTGTGCACTGCCCGCGTGTCTGTGGCGCATGAAAGTTCCTTAAGCGTGCTTGCCACAGCCGTGCATGCATGTGTATAGGTGACTGGTCCTGTATGTGGCTCGATTACTGTGCGAACTTGCTGCTCTTGCACACTCACACCACACCCTGCGCACCGTAACATTGTTAGGTTGCTTGTGCCCACTGCCCGCGTGTTCTGTGGCGCTATGAAAGTTCCTTTAAGGTGCTTGCCACAGCATGCATGCATGTGTATAGGTGACTGGTCCTGTATGTGCCCGATTACTGTGCGAACCTGCTGCTCTTGCACACTCACACACACCCTGCGCACCGTAACATTGTTAGGTTGCTTGTGCACTGCCCGCGTGTCTGTGGCGCATGAAAGTTCCTTAAGGTGCTTGCCACAGCATGCATGCATGTGTATAGGTGACTGGTCCTGTATGTGCTCGATTACTGTGCGAACTTGCTGCTCTTGCACACTCACATACACCCTGCGCACCGTAACATTGTTAGGTTGCTTGTGCACTGCCCGCGTGTCTGTGGCGCATGAATTTCCTTAAGGTGCTTGCCACAGCATGCGTGCACGTGTAGGTTAACATTGTGCACTACTATAGGACCAACCAACCAACCTTATCACTCCTACACACATACACATACACACTTAAAACTGCGACGTTGCTTGTGCCCACTTACCTGAATGTAACACCTTACCTTATGCAGGGCATCCTCTGGAGGCTGCAACCCCCCGTCCTTTCAGATGCACTACTTGATGATGGGCTGTCTGATGTATGGACTGATGTGTGGACTGATGGCTGCTTGATGTATGGACTGATGGCGAGGCTGATGTAGCCATGATGTGAGAGCGTTCGTAGTAGTGGTGAGTTTGCGTTTCTGACGTAGTTGCTTCTTGCGTGTGTGGGTTGCATGTAGCACTGCAGTGTTGTGCTAATATGATGCGGGGAACCGGGTCTACGTTATTTGTCTGTCAATGTACAAGAACCTAGGAGAATGGAATAGTGGTGCCACCACCTGTGTTTGCAGGAGTTGAAATAACTCATCGCATGTGCGCCTTCACATGTTGCTGGTGGACTGCCCGCATTTATATGGCGCATGCAAGTGCCTTAAGGTGCTTGCCGCAACATGCATGCATGTGTGTAGGTTAACATTGTGCACTATGGTAGGACCAACCAGTCAACCTTATCACTCCTACACAAATAGACATACACACTTAAAAGTGCGACGTTGCTTGTGCGCACATACCTGAATGTAACACCTTCCCTTATGCAGGACATCCTTAAGAGACTGTCTCTCCGCCAAGACCAAGTTGTAGTGTGTGTGTGGGGAAAGGGGGGGGTATACAAGTTTAGCTACAACTCTGGAAATCTGGGTTTCCTGGACATGTACAGTATGTGACCTTTTTCCTGGACATGTACAATGTCCGGTTTCCTGGACATGTACAATGTAACTTTTCCTGGACATGTACAATGTACGTTTTTCCTGGACATGCCACAATGTACGTTTTCCTGGGACATGTACAATGTACCTTTTCCTGACATGTACAATGTATGGTGCAAGCTTCGTCTGCATACAATGTCCAACCCCAACCAAACTGCCATACGGACCTAACATGCATGCATCAGGGGTGTATCCAGAGTGAATAAGCAAAAGAAGAAACAGCGAATGCAATGTGTTGTGTGTGGGAAGAAGAGGAGAGGAGAGCAGAGAGGGGAGGGAGGAGGAGAGAGGGATAGAGGAGAGAGGGGGAGAGAGAGAGAGAGAGAAGAGAGAGAGAGAGAGAGAGAGAGAGAGAGAGAGAGAGAGAGAGAGAGAGAGAGAGAGAGAAACTCACCCCAAACAGTGCCATTGTTGTGTAGATGCTTGGTGCAGGAAGAAGTCCAAGAGCCAACTGTAGTTGAGAAGACAAGAGGGGGGGATTAGACCAAAAATAAAAAAGAAGTTGAGAAAAATAGAGGGGACTGGGGAGGATTAGAAAAAAATGAAGTTGTTTGAGACAATAAGAGGAAGGATTAGAAAAACGAAAACGTAGGTGAGACAACAAGAGATTCCTCTATATCCCTTATAAGTTATGAGAGCCATCCCTCTCCTTCTCCTTTTACTGCTCTGGCTTATCTCCCACTACTTTCAATTATGCCTAAGCTATGCCCTCTATGCAAAGAAAGAAACAAACAACAAACCTGGAACGATATACTCTTCCATGCACTGCAAAAAACCCTAAACCCTAAAAACCCAGGAACAATGCTTTTTCCATGCGCTGAAAAAAACAAAACCCAAATACCTTAACAAACCTGGAACAATGCCCTTCCATGTGCTGCAAACCAACAACCCATTGAGGTTGCTTTTCAATTTGCTACCAGCGAAGCAGTAAGCCCCTAACCCTAAGCCCTAAACCCTAAACAAACCTGGGACACTGCCTCTTCCATGCGCTTGCAAACCAGTAACCCATTGAGGTTGCTCACTTCACTACCCGCGGAGCAGTAGGCTGAGTAGTTGAGTGCGCTCCCCACAAAGCCATACAAACCATGTCGCAAACCAAGCGCACAACCGGACTATGTTACAAACCATACTAACCACTTTGAGTGCGTTCCCCACAAAACCATACAAACCATGTCACTACCAGGTTGCTAACTTGACTACCAGGTGTGTCAAGTAAGATAGTGAGTGCGCTCGCCGACAAAGCCTCAAAAGCCATGCCCCCCCCGCTATGAAACAAAACAAGCGAACAAACCCTGGGACATTGCTCTTCCATGCGCTGCAAACAGCAACCATTGAGGTTGCTCAACTTCACTACCGGCGAGCAGTATGGCTGAGTAGTTGAGTGCGCTCCCCACAAAGGCCTGTGTAATACTGGTCAGATGCTATCACATCCTTTGAGACGTTGTACAAGGTCTTGCCAGCAATGTACAATGCCACTAGCAGCAAGGACAAACCTAATGGTGGGTAGATGGGCAGGTGGGGAGCGGGTGGGCAGGTGGGGATGTGAGGAGACAAGTGGGTATATGGCAGGTGGGGAGACAAGTGGGTAGATGGGCAGTGGGGAGACAAGTGGGTAGATGGGCCAGGTTGGTGGGAGGCGGGTGAGCACTCAAACACGTTGATAAGGTCAGAGTGGGTGCACTCCCCTTTGATCGCTCTTGGGCGTTGCAGGCGTCCTCAACCGCATGATGTAGCTTGTCCAGTTGAGGTAGGAGACCGCTCCCCATTCGCGTACGACATGCTCCCTTAACAACCACGCCCCACCAGGCATTATCATTTATAAGGTGAGTGCAGCGCGTGGATGGATGGAGGGGTGGTGGTGGGGGTGGGAGGGGAGCGTGCATGCCCTCAATAATCGCACAGCCCATACACTTTCATGGCGCTTCGTGTTTATTTTTTATGTTATCCGGCATTTTTATTGTTTATTTTTTTTTATTTTTTTATGTATCCGGCATTTATTGTTCATTTGGTTTTATTTTTTTTATGTATCCGGCTCCATTTTTATTGTTATTTGTCTTTATTTGATTTATTTGATTCTTGTTGTTTTCTTTGTTCTTATTTTATTGTTTGTTGTGTGTGTTTGCTTGTTTGTTTGCATGCATGCTGTGTGTTTGCTTGTTTGTTTGCATGCATGCTGTGTGTTTGCATGCATTGCTGTGTGTTTGCATGTTTGTGTTTTGCTTGTTTTGTTTGCAATGCATGCTGTGCTGTTTGCACTGCATGCTGTGTGTTTGCATGCATGCTGTGTGCTTGCATTGACAATGCTTGTGTGTTGCATGCATGCTGTGTGTTTGCATGCATGCAGTGTGTTTGCATGCATTGCTGTGTGTTTGCATGCAGCTGTGTGTGTTTTGCATGCATGCTGTTTGTGTTTTGCATGCATGCTGTGTGTTTGCATGCGATGCTGTGTGTTTGCATGCATGCATGTGTGTGTTTGCTTGGTTTGTTTGCATTGCATGCTGTGTGTTTGCATGTTTGTCGTGTTTGCTTGTTGTTTGTTTGCATTGAGACATGCATGTTGTGTGTTTGCAATGCATGCTGTGTGTGTTTGCATGTTTGTGTGTTTTGCTTGTTTGTTGCAATGGCATGCTGTGTTGTTTGCGTTGTTTGCTTTGCCGATGCATGCTGTGTTTGCGATGTTTTGGTTTGCATTGATGTTTGTTTGTTGCATGCCATTGCTGTGTCTGTTTGATGCATGCCTGATTATGCTGTGTGTTTGCATGATTTGCTGGTGATGTTTTGCGTATTGTTTGCATGCATGCTGTGTGTTTGCATGCATGCTTGTGCTGTTTGTTTGCATGTCATGCTGTGTGCTTTGCATGCATGTCTGTTGTGTTTGCATGCATGCTGTGTGTGTCTGCATGCATGCTGTGTGTTTGCATGCACGTTGCTGTAATATGTGTCCGGAAGTAGTTCATGCAGTCGTCATGTGTTTGCAATGCTGCTGGTGTGTTTTGTTTGCTTTGCTTGTTGTTTGCAATGTTTGCCTTGGGTTATGCTAATATACCTCCCAACAAGAGTGTATGGCTTGCGTAATGTTATTTTTACCTCTCTCCAACAAGAGGGAGGCTGCAACCACAAATCTTGTGCCTCGAGTTTATCTGCCACAAAGATTTTTGTATTGTTTTTATTGATTGTCACTTATGTATTCATATAATATATACCTATATATATATATAATATATATTATATAAAGTATTAATATATGTATATATTATATATATATATGCATATATATATCATGTATTATATATTATATATTTATATATATTATTCTTTATAATCATTATATGATATATATGTTACCAATATATATATCTATAATAAATATATAGTTTTATGTACTACATTATATATATTCAATAATGGTATATAATATAATATATTAATATTTATTATATTATCATATAATATATAATAATTATTATTATTATTTATAAAATTATTATTAATTATAATATAAGTAAATAATAATAATAATATATTATTATTATTATATATAATACATAATTTACATATGTATAATAATATATAATAATATTATATATATATATATTATGTAAAATATGGCATTCTATATAATATGTATATATACATTATTAATATTGTACAATAATATTATGTATTATATATATATATATGGTAGTATATATATTATTAATAATGTATAAAATATGTATATTAACTGTATTATTATCGTATATATTATATAATAATTATATTATGAATATATTATTATATATATATATATGTATATATATTATTAATAATATATATTATGTATATTGATGTATGTATATATATATATATACTATATATAGATATTATATGATATATATACGTCTATTATATATATATAGTTATATATTATATATAATATAATATTATGTATTCTATTATTATATATATATATATATATATATATATATATATTATATATATATATATATATACATTAATATAGTATATAAATATATATACATATTATTGTTTATTTATCTATGAATAGTTGTTGTTTTTATTTAATTACACTGTCCGACTACAGAAGGGATGGCAGATAATCACAGTATCTGCTTCGAGATTTATCTGCCGCAAGAATAATTTATCTGCCTCGACGATTGTTTTACATTTTTTTTATATTCTGGTTTGTGATCTTCATTTATTTGTGCTTTATGTATGTATTTATTTTGTGAACTGCTTTATGTATTTTATGTATGTTTTATTTATGTGGTTTATTTATTGATATTTAATTGATTTGTGTATGTAGTATTTTATTGTGTATTTATGTATTTTAATTCTGTATTTATGTGTTTTTTATTCATTTATGTTTTTTTTTTTCATTTTGAGCCATTACCTCTCCGACAACAGGGTATGGCTCCAAGCACGGCATCCGCCTCAAGGAGACCAGCATCAGAAACGAAAGTCAACAGCGGCACTAGGCATCAGCAACCGCATTGTCTTCCTCACCTCATACCTCGGGCCGCCTTGGCAATGGTTACTGCGTGTGCATTCAGACACAGTTTGGAGTTCATGCACACGTAGACTCAGATCACGACACAGACTCAGATCAGACACAGGACCTCAGATCAACACAGACACGCGAGTCAGTGCAAGCACTCCCCAGGCATCGCAGGCAATAGGGCTGCCAGGTGTGCGTTCAGATAAACCTCAGGCACCTTGGGCAATGGATGCCTGTGTTTTCAGACACCAGACTAAATTCAGACACAGAATCAGTACATGACGACACAGTTCATGCAGGCACTCCTCAGGCACCTCGGCACTGGTCTACGCGTGCATTCAGATGCAGTTTGGTTCAGACAGACACAGATCAGTTCAGGACACACTTAAGCACCGCAGCAAAGGCTGCTGTGCGTTCAGATAAACCTCAGCCAACCCTCGGCAAGGCCTTGATGTGTTGCTTTCAGCACAAGCCACAGTTTAGGCACACCTTAGGCACCTCAGGCAAGGGCTGCGTGTGTGTTCAGGCTACAGTTGCGTTCCAGACAGTGACACAGATACAGTTCAGACACTCCTCAGGCACCTCAATGGCTGTGTGAGCGTTCAGGCTCAGTTGGTTCATACAGACACAGATCAGTTTCAGACACTCCTCAGGCACCTCTCAATGGCTGCGTGTGCGTTCAGGCATAGTTGTTTCAGACACAGATACAGTTCAGACACTCCTCAGTGCACCTGGCAATGGCTGCATGTGTTTCAGACAAAGACACAGTTCAGATATAGACACAGTCCAGACGCGCATTTTCCAGTTCAGATGTACTGCAGGCACCGCTCGGTAATGGCTGTGTGTGCGTCCCAGACACATTTCAGTTCAGATGCAGTCATTCACCCGGTAATGGCTGTGTGTGCGTTCCAGACACATTTCAGTTCAGATGCAGTTCAGGCTAAGTCTCGGTAATGGCTGCGTGTGCGTTTCAGACACATTTCAGTTCAGATGCAGTTCAGACACCTTGCGTAATGGCTGCTTGTGCATTCAGACACAGACACAGTCCTGACAAAGTTGGGTCAGACACAGACACAGTTCAGGCACAAAACCTCAGGGGAAATTCACCTCCGCAAGGGACTGCGTGTTGCGTTCAGGCACAGTTGGTTCAGACAGACACAGACCACCACAGTTCAGGCACACCTCAGGCACCTCCGCGCAAGAGCTGTGTGTGCGCTTCACGGCAGCAGTAGGTTCAGACAGGTCACAGACACAGTTGGCTAAGTGCCTACATGGGCATAGTGCCCCCGTTGGTGTTAATAAGGTAAACTTGCCGCCGGTGGGGTATTAAGCGTACAACTTGCGACGGTGGGGTATAAGGTACAATCTGCCTCCGGTGGGGCCTTAGTGGGGGGTACAATGGTGCGCGGTGGGGGGGGGGCGGGGTCGCTTGGGTATAAAGGTCAACTTGCCGCGGTGGGTATAAGGTACAAAGCTTGCGCCGGTGGGGTATAACAACTTGCCGCCGGTGGTATAAGTACAACTTGCCGCCGTTGGGGGTTTAGTTGTATAAGGTACAACTTGCCTTACCGGGTGGGTATAAGGTATATTTATAGCGTACAAACTTGCGCCGTTGGGGTGGATAAGTAAAACTTGCCGCCGGTGGGCCTATAGGCCTACAAGGTACAACAACTTGACCGACCGGTGAGGGGGAATAAGGTACAACTTGCCGCCGGTGGGGTACAAGGTACAACTTGCCGCCGGTTGGGGAATAAGGTACAAACTTGCCGCCCGGTGGTGCGGGTACTACAAGTCAACTTGCCGCCCTGTGGGGTTAATAGCGTACAACAATTGCCGCCGCGTGGGTAAAATGTAAACTTGCGGCCGTTATAAGGTACAACTTGCCGCCGGTGGGGGTATAAAGGTTGCCAAGTGAATGAAGTTTGTCTCAAGACCTAGTTGACCTACCCCCACAGCCACCATGAAACCCCCACAACCAAACGGCAACCCATGAGGTTTTTACAACTAACACCTACTTGGCATCTGTCTTTGGCGGGGGTACAAGGTATAACTTGACGCCGGTGGGGTTTAAGGTTGCTGAGTTGAATGGAGTTTGTCCCAAGACCTAGTTGACGCCGCCCGCAACCACCACAACCACCACAGCCCACCCCTGGAGATTTACAACTTGCACCTACTTGGCAAAAGTGCCCCCCAGTGGGGACAAAGGTTGTCGTGTCGAGGCCATCCATGCCTTTGAGCCCATCCTTGTTAGACGTCTTGAAAAAGTTTACGGCTAAGTGCCTTCCATCCTGGATTCACTAGATAATATGAAACCAGTCGGTCTTTTACGAGTACGTCGAAGGCTGGTTCTTGACATACGCCCTGAACAAAGGAAAACGGGGAAAGGACATACATCTTATCAGTATCTATATCAGTATACAGTAGGTAGAAGTAGTAGTAGTAGTACAGGCATGAATTCTCAAGGTGTTCAACTGTAGTGCAGGTGTGGAGTTCAAGAGTGTTAAGGGTCGAAGGCTGGCATGACCAGCGTCAGGGACTTCAAATGCGCCAAATTGGCCAGCGCTTTTAGCGCACTCGAAAACAAAACAAAATGCGCTTTGTAGTTGACAAAAAAGCGCAAAAAATGCTTGCCCTGCGTTCACAGGGGTTGCAAAAACTGCGCTTATCGCACAGAGGCTCCAAAGTCAGCCGCGCTCAAAGCGCAAAAAGCGCGCGCTTTGAATTACCCTGGGATATAAAATTACTGAAACAAAAGGACAAGGGAAAGGATTTTAGTGCAAGTGTGGAGTTAAGCGGTGTTTAACCTGTAGTGCAAGTGTGGAAGTTAAGGGTGTTAGGGTCGAAGGGCTGTAGGAACCAACATGCAAGAGGGGCAGGAGGGGACAGGGCGGGGGGGGGTGGGGTTGTGGGAGGGGGTTATTTTTTCTGTATGCATGCCAAGCATAACTGCTTAATTGTCTTGTAACATGCACAGAGGGACAGGAGGAATTGGAGGGTGCGGGCGGGTAGGGCACCTTACGTGGGGGGGGCTAAAAAGCGTACATCCGTTTGCGTACCGAGAAGTTCGGTATCGAACAGTGGACAAAGGGTCAATGGGGGGGGTTCTTTTCTATAAGCATGCTTAGCATACTCTGATCGTGTTGTAACATGCTAAGAGGGACATAGGGTAGATCAGGCGGGGGAGTGTGGGGCGGGCGACACCAGGGGATGATTTTACAGTTAATTATCACCTGGCTTTCATCCTTATTTCTACGTACGGTCATTTAATGGGGCTTAAGCATACTGGGGGCCAACATGTGAAGGGACAGGGAGGGTGGGGTATGGGCAATTTACCTAGTCTCAATATAATTTGGTTTCGCATTAACACGGACCTGATGAGTCTAACATTCATGCTTAGTCGTCATACTCACTTATAGATTCGGCTGTGTGGGGTTTTGCTTTTGGCCGATTGGTGGAATGTCTTTATCTTGGCGTGGTATGCTTCTTCGTTAATTTGCTTATCTCTCCTAATTATGCAACATCTTTGATCGCAGTAAAGGAAGGTGACAAGAGGCGGGGGTACGTCGGGATGGGGCCTTGAATATTCTGGATGTTGTTGGGAGTTGGCTACCTAATTATGTTTACTGCCGATGATGTCACTGTAGCACGACTCAGGGCCCCCGTCGCATAACACAAATTGTTCGGGGTTCAGTTCATCTGTGCTAATCGTCGCTGTGCTTCCCAACCGGGGTGAAAAAACCCCCGCTATTAAGCCTGCACCGGCATGATGTGGCCACGATGCGCTGCCGTCAAGGCATCGGTGTGTCGATTCTTTTTACTGAGGTGGCCCTACGGTGACTATAGCTAGCTCCGGCTTTACGCTATGGTGTCCTTAACTTCACGTCCTGTGAGTAACGCATTACACGGATGTAAAAACATGTTTCAAATTTCAATTTCATCTGTGCTTTTTCTTTTTAAGCCCTTCGTTCCTATACGATTGGGCAAGTCCCTTTAGCCGTATCGTTGGCCTACCCCTGGACTGTAACAAACATAACGATACATACATACTGCCAAAGGCGAGCAACCAAATTGCTGGGGGGACTGAAGCTATGTAACGAAGCTCAAGTCAAGTGTAGGTGGGTGGGTTGCAGGTATTGTTTCCCCGCTATCCTTGGTATGATTATCAAGTGCAGATTGCCTAGTCTTTGACCCCGTTTCTAGCGAAAGCATCGCCATATGAAAAAGAAATACAAAGTTGTGTGCCTGCCTCTAATGTGCACTAAGAGCTACAAAAAGCATATATAAGCTATAAAAAGCTACTAAAACGCCGTCCCATGGAGGAGGACCCTAAAATCATCAAGCTAAAAAACCCACTTTCAGATTTTGAACAAAAATCACTGGTGGGTTGTCGGGATTTTACCTCAGGTGATGCTGATACCCGGCATGTTCTTGGAGACCACCTTCTCTTTGGACCTGAAACTCGCAGCTGGCAGAAAGCACCCGTAGGTGGAGAGGATTGTGTGTTGTTGGTGCAGCTGCTTGACCATGTTCCACCTGCATCCATGTGTGGTCGGTGGTGTGTGTGGTGGTGATAGTGTTTGAGGTTCCGCTTAGAGGGCCAGCTGCCGCTGCATGGTGGTGGATGGTGGTGGTGGTGGTCAGGCGGTAGTGGTGGTGGTGCAGTTCTTTGACCCCATTGGTGACTTGACTGTTGGTCCTTGTAGTGCGAGGTGGTGGACTGTGAGTTGTGGATGGTGGTGAGTGTGGATGTAGATTAATGTGCATGCCAGCTAAAAAATAAGCAGGATAGCAAGGGTTGGCAGAGCAGACAGACAGACAAGATGGAAGGGGAAGAATGTCAGTAAGTGTAAGCACGGAACTTCTGTCTTCCGTCCACGGAAGCTACTTTAGCGTAAATTGACGTCGATAATTGCCTGATGGTCCCGGAGCGGCCGGGGTGTGATGTAGTGGAGGATTAAGATGCGCGCGGTTATGGTGATGCTTCTGAAGGTCGGACCAGCGTGCCGCTAGCATGCGATGGAGGTGGTGGTCAGGTGGTGGTGGTGGTGTGGCCTGTTTGACCCCTCCTTAACGTACTCCCTTTCCGCCGGCACTGGCAAGTTCCTTTCGCCCCCTTAGGTAACTTCTACTGATCCGAGCATGGGCTTCGGCTGCAAAGCGGCTATCGTTTCAGCGCCTCATGCAAGCCGGCTTGAGCCAAGAGACCCCTTGCAACTCGCTGCGATAGGCGTGTACCATCCGTTCGCGCCCGCAATCAGGATCGGTAAGTCGTACCCAAGTTGCAATTCGCATCCCTGGCATGGCTTGTTACGAGACGCGCTTTTAAGGGGGGCTTGCGTTCGTATTCCCGCGTGCTTCTTTCGTGCCAGGACGCAGGCTAGGTCGTGCACGTAGGACTTTCACAATCAGGCCTGTTCGTCCAGACGCAGTCAGCAAACACAACGTTTGAAACTACCAAACACGAGAACTACAACGCGGAAAGTTAAGCTACCCTCCACGCCCGCTTGCCGGTCGCAGCGCATTGCTTTGTTCGTGCGGCGTGCAGCTAACTTCCAGTACAGGAGTCTACGTTGTGACTCTCGGTTTTCACCTCTCACTCTGGGACG
This sequence comes from Microglena sp. YARC, assembly GCA_022414725.1. NCBI lineage: Eukaryota > Viridiplantae > Chlorophyta > Chlorophyceae > Chlamydomonadales > Chlamydomonadaceae > Microglena > Microglena sp. YARC. The sequence continues at coordinate 2,864 of JAJSRW010001011.1, read as the reverse complement.
TCTGGGCTAGGGCACCGAAGGCACTCAGTAACGACACGACGCAGATGGCGATTTCTGTTATAAAAAAAAAAAAAACTAAAGAAATAAACAATAGACATTAAAAAAAACCCAACAAAAAAAACCAAAAAAAAAAAAAATTTTTTTTTTTAAAAATGAAAACTACTAAAAACAGGAAGATCAAAAAAAACTCGCATCGGAATCGGGGCGCTCAGATCAGCCGAACTGGAAGCAGAGAAACCTGAACAACCGGTAGGGGTGGAGGGGGGGCGGGGGGGGGGCAGGGGAGACGGGGGGCAGTGGATGAGGTTAGACTGAAGGAATAGCGGTGCCATGTGTCAGTTGACATGGCTTAGCTGAAAACAGGAGCGATGAAGCAGAAGCAAAATCAGAAAGCAGAAGAGCAGTTATGTCCATGCATTACGAGGGGGCCAGCCTTGCAGCGCGGAAAACCGCTAGTGGTGTTTGACCAGGTGCAGGACAGTCGTAGGGCAATCGCAATGGGGAAGAGCACTCGAATTAGAGTTGTGCTACATTCAACAGCGAAGCGCATGGGCGCGTAACCAGGCCCAGACAAGCGAACGCTAAGTTTTTTTTTTTTTAATATGAGCAAGGTGTGCGCGACCTTCGCACTAACCTTTGGCTCCTGTCAGAAGGAATCATCGACACTTGATGATAATGGCACGACGCTGATGAAGGCGTTCATAGCCAAGCAAAGCTTATCATCATCAGCACCAGTATTCGCACTCGTATAGGAGCAGACACGTCCTTCTCGTAGACGGTATCTACTGCGATAAGAATAGGCTAGGTAACTCGTAGATCTCGCTAGCACAGAAAGAATGCTCAGGCGACATCTCACAGCACAAGGACTAATAAGCATCACAAGGGAGGGGCATTGCAACTCGAAGCACAGGCAGCTTTCTAGGCAGGGTGTGGTAAATCGGGGACAAAAGAAAAAGAAAAGGGAAGGACGAGCACGTTTTTTTCCCTCCGGAACGCGAAGGTACCGCACCTAGACAACAAGATCACCAGAGGCAAAACGTGCAAAGACTCCGTGAATAACCGGCTCGTTCACCAGTTTTCATCGCATCGCATCATCGCATGCTCGCATCGCAATCTGAACTGCCCACACGTCAGTGTTTTAACTTTGAAGTGCAGCGTGGCTCTCAACCTGATACATGATTTCAAATGCTTCGGATCGAACCATGAGTCTTTAAGGAGCGTGAAGATTGCCTTTAAATTCTTGCGCGGTGAATTCAATATGGAGTCGGTGCTCAAACTTCTTGAGCGCATGGTGTTTTTAGATGGTAAGAAATTTCAATGTCTTTTTGTCATACCTGGCACCACTCACGATATCGGAAGAGATCTGTAGGATTGCTGTTAAGTCAATATAACTCTCGGGCAATATTCACACAATACTATGGGTGACGGTATATATATCATTGTACTTCGTGTTAATTTGTATCCAATAGATATTCATCAACTATGTGATCGTCCACTAGTTAAATATTACGTCTTTATTCAATAATTTCTACCTCATCCCTTGAGTGCAGGTTCCTTTGTTGGGAGGGATTCGTTGGCATCGGTCCACTGTCCAGCTTGAAATCGAAGCTATCTCCTCTTCCTTCATTATGTTCGCTAGTATGCTCACTAGGCAAGGTAGCCAGATACACCGCATCTCAGTTCAATCTCCGCTGATTGGCTGAGAAAATGTAGTTCCGTGCCTCTGATTTGGAAATCCACTCGCAGACGCTCTAGGTCATTATCAGATTGCGTGTCTGAGCGGCAACAAACCAGCGGGAAGTCCTCATTTCCCCGACGCAAGAATGTGTCTGCAGTTATCAGACATCTGAATCGCCCTCCGCACGAACGAACCCCTGATGATCCGATGATATCCCCTGCTGCGTATCATGGCTACAAAGCACCCTCTTGCCAGTGTGAAATGTTCCCAGGACTGCGCCCCGAGAAACATCCGCTGCAGAGTCGCACAGAGTCCTCTGGAAATTTCCAAATCCTCCTCATGCTGAAGAACGTAGACATAGACATATCTTGATATCCATGCATTAGTGAAAGCAAGCAAGTGAGGTTCAATGGTGATAGAAAGAGAAGAGAGAGAGAGAGATGGAATAGGTAAACTGTTGGAAGAAGGAGAAGAGAAACGATGCGAGAGTGTGAGAATTTGAGGTGCCGGATATTTGAAGAGTGCGAAATTTGAAGAGTGTGAGAATGAAGATCGCGAATCGAAGGTGTGGGTGTGTGGAAGTTGGCGAACTGTGTCACTGGAATCTCAATTCCTTCCGGAATGTTGTGTCCTGCGATTGTGGATCTGTGTGGATGGTCGAGATGCCTAGTGGGAAATAATTTTTCAAAATGTCTTTCCCGGAAATGTGTGTTCTGCCGCAAGGTTTGGGTTGTTGTGGAGTTGGGTCGAAGATGCCAGGATAAAGATCTCAAATGTCTTCCCTGTTATAGTGTATCCCTGGAAGGTTGTGGGTCGCGCACAGTTTTAATCGGATGCCGGACGTGTGGGCGTGTCAGACTGAGTTTGTGTTTTCGACTTCCGTCATTGCGTGTGTCCCTGCGAAGTTTGGTGGGCTGGCGAAGTTTAATTCGATGTAACTTACGTGCTTCAGTGAGTTTGTGTTTGACCTAACCGACCTTCCCATCAATTGGTGTGTCCCTCGAGTCTGGTGGGCCTGCTGGTTGGTACGATTGCTAACAGGATGCCAGTGCCGAACATTCCGGCTTTCGAGTCATTTGGTGTTCCCTGCGAAGTTGTGGGTGTCTGGGATAGGTTTTGGTTATGTTGGTTGTGTATCGATTGCTAAAGGTGATTTGCCAACGTGCGGCATAATTCCGGCTTCGAG